>KZ808196.1:30754-46137 GCA_000696205.2 Oncopeltus fasciatus | reverse complement strand
GGTCATTGGAGGGAGGGGCTATCTACAGGTTGCCACCCCATTTTAAACACCCATGGCTCAGGACAAGCTTCTATATTATAAATAAAAGATTGACCTGGGCGGGATTTGAACCCGCGGCGTCAGGATTGCGAGACCCTTACGAATCCCCTGAGCTAGCCTGGCGCCCCTAATGTGAGCTTTAACTTTGATCATAAAATCACTTTAAAGCCCGTGCACGCAGGAGCTGTGCAGTCGAAGGAGATTCCTCATTTTTCATTAAAAAAAAAAAGGACATAGACGGGAGTAAAGGACTTCTTTGATCTTATAGCCGGAGAGGACAATGGACCTAGACGGCATGACCAAGGTTTGACTAAGCTTTACTCTTGATTAGCTGGTAAGGAAGAATATAGGAACCGTGCAGCGATCGTAGTTACACTCGTAAATATAATATATTCTTCAATTATATTTTATACCTATTATGCTCCATAAACTTTTAAGTAATACAATAATATCAAATATAAATTTTAGTTCCCTCTAAATCTCCACACGCGTGCAACTCAATACATTTAAGCTACTATTGAACTCATCAAAAAGTAATACATTTTGAAAACACTAACCATGAATAAAAAAATATTCTGTTATATTCACGAAGAAAATACTAAAAAAAAAAAAAAAATGACTATGGTTTAAAAAGTGGGATGATATTGCAAATTTGTGTAATATAAAGTTTAATTTTCAAAATTTTAAATTACTAGAAACTAGTATAAAAAAAGATCTAATAAAAATGCAAGTATTTTAAAAATAAGAATATATCGAACAAGCTTGGAAAGCTAAATATCATTTATTATACAAATAATTAATTCTTGGCTAACAAGCATTCTATAGTAGCACAGTTAATATTTAAATAATATTAAAAGCTTGTAAATTTTATTTAAGGCAAGATGTGAGCTATTTAAACATAATTTTCAACAGTAGTGAATATAGTGTACACATGTTCACTCTGAAATCTATAGACAGAGACAATCCTAAGACATTTTATAGGGGAATGTCCAGTACTAACCGAATATAAAATAAAGTACTTCCTATAGAAGCTCCTCAATCATGCCAAATGCATTACAATTTTGAAGGGGGAAAAGTGGAAGAAATTTGTGGACTATATAGTAACTTGTACTGAATTTAGATTAGAATTGTTAAAGGAATTCAACGATTAACTATTAATTTGAACTACCTAATTAAATACGTGTTAGTATTAAAAAACATGTCATTAATTTTATTCATACGATTGCGTAATATTCAGAAGCATAAATTGAATATTGTTAAAATATTATTTATTAAATTTTATATTACACAAAATGTATGAACGTTTTGAAAAATATAAATTTAATAATTTATGGAGAAAATTTTAAAATAATTAACTATGCTATTGTTTTTATGAATTGTTGAAAGTATTTAGATTTTAGCAGATTATTGTAGTTATTGATTATTATAATTATTGTTATATTAGGAATATTTTATCTTTTACTCGCTCGACAGACGGCTTAAGGCAATTGTCAAATTTGTTTGAATTTTAAAATTCAGGAACTGACTAAATTGTATTGGCAATAAATATATTTTCATTCATTCATTAAATTTAGTTCGACAATTACAACGGTATTTTCGCTTGAGCTATCACCATTTTCATGGGAGAATAATGCAGATTGGATTTTGAAAACAAGGATTGGGATGATAGTTTAGAGAGATTGGATGATCGAATATAGAAATTGCACAAGCGCGATGAAATAACCTTGTTTCAGTGGACCAATGAAGCTCGTTTATTCTTTATATTCTCCTTTTTTTTTTCTTCCTTTTAGTGTATGGGAGCACGAGGCCGTTTATCCCATTCTTCCATGTTCCAGGCTACGTTTCTAGCCTTACTTGTATTCTCCGCAAAGCCGATGGAGGACATCCTTGCCATCTTTTACCATCAAGAGGATTTCTATGGTCGTCCATCTCGACATAACCACTTCAGACATCCAGTTTCTACAGAATCTTTAACGTTCACCAGTTCTTTCCGTAGCAGTTTCTTCTAATTCTTGTCACATACAACCTGATTTTGTTCACACTATCTAAACTATTCTAAAAGAAAGAAGAAGAAGAGAAAAATACTTTATTTTGGACCAAAGCATACGTTTTTTATAAAAAAAAAAAAAAAAAAAAAAACTAGAACAAAGTATCTTGGTACAGGCGAGGTCGTAGCCTTTGCTGGACCGGCATCCTAATGTGTAGGTGGCTGCAGCGGAGCAGTGTGAGAGTCGTAGGTGATGTTTGTCAGTTAACTCATCTATGTGATATCCAAATGGATCAACTTCCTGTCCCCTGTGCAGCTGCTGGTTCCTAACAAGTGGCGTTCAGGGGCTGAGACTGCCATTGTGAGGAAGGAATTCATTTTATAGTATAAATTGGGTGACAAATATAGCATATTTACGTAAAATAGTTATTTAGGATGAAATTTACATATGTAACTAAGATGGCTAAGTGCTTCCCTCACTCTTCATAGACCTGTTAGCAAAGTTTTTTTTTTTTGTCGTATTTCTGGCTTGCAAATTAAATTTCTTCATTTAATCTATCTCTAATGTAACATGAGAAATCTATTTTAATAACGCACCTACGGTGTGACAGGTTTGATTTTTGAACGTAGGATAATTTTAATTTATTATAATTGGAACTAATTTTATTTAATTGAAGGAAATTTTCTAAATTTAATGAAAATTACATAATTTTGCTTTTCTTAAAATGGAATGATTGGTAAATACGAAGTCCTGCCTGGGCTTAGTCAGAGATTCTTGTGAAGAGAAGTGCGAGGACTAATCCCTCTAAAGGGACTTGGGATGAAAATGAATTTAAAAGGAGAACTATTAATTCGAATGGGCGTTTTAGCTTGTGGAAAGTAATTATCGAGGAGGCGCCGAGAGGGGCTGTTCCAAGTCCTTAAACTGAGACGGGCTGCCGGCTTCCAGGGGGTAATTTGCATTCATTGAGGATCAGAGCGCGTTGCGGCTGGAGGAGACGTAATGTCATCATTTAGGAGTAACGTGACGTCAGAGCGGGACCAATGAGTCACAGCCCCTCCCCCCCGCTCTTTTCAAGACAATTTGTCCTGTGTGGGTAAGCAATTTAATTGTAAATGTGTCTCCTCCCCCCCCCCCCCACTGCGTCCAAAGAGGCGCACACTTATGGGAGTTCTCGGGGCTCTTAAACGGCTTCGTCTAATTGCTCAGGAAATAAAACACAAGGGTCCTTATATTTAAGGGTTTCCGGGAGGGAGAAGAATAAAAGAGCAACAGTGTGGCTCATTTTTGATGATGTCAACAAATAATCACGACTCAGAGGAAGCAAATATAAAAATTTATATCAAATTATGATGATAATTGTGGTGAAGTAATCCCACGTTTCGTCATTTATTTGAATTGAAGTCAGGAAAAAATCTCACTACCTCAGCTGGGAATTGAAACCGGGTCTCCCACTTTCCGGGTGGGTGCGCTACCAACTACACAACCGAGGAATATGTTAATAATTTCTGGTTCCCCACACCTCACTACGAGTCTGACCGCCAAGAATGACAAAAAGCCAATTATGACTCGTCTTTTGTTCTCGGAGGAGGTAGTGAGATTTTTTCAAACTCCCTGAACGATTCAAATTTATAAAAGTTTATATTTTTATATATTTGGAATTTATTCGTTCATATGGCTTTTATGGTTACATTATCTTTCATCTATATTAAGGTGAAATATATTTAAAATTTAATTTTCCAATTTGTGTTTAATCTTTTCGTTTCAAGATCCCTTGAACCCATTTTTGTAATAATGTTTGTGGGCGGTGTATACAGGTATACCACTAATTTTTTTTTAATGCTCTTCTGATATTTTAACCTGTCACGATGGAGTTCCATAAATTAAAATTGAGTTAACAGTTAATCTCCACACTGGCGTAAACATTTATTTTGGTGTAAGAGTGATCAAGCTTATAAATAATTATACTTGAAAAATTCAGCAGGGTTTCGGCCAGGATCGGAAGAATAAAATACTCCAAAATTGTTGGGTAATTATTTTACTATTGGCGACTTTTCTACTTAACTTGTTAGTCATTTAACCATGAACCTCACTCAGAGATCTTTCCAGACTCCCTGAGATCTCCCTGATGATGACTTACAAGTTAAGCCGAAACGTCTCCAATAATAAAATAATTACCCAAATAATTATTTTGGAGTATTTTATTCTTCTGTTCCTGGCCGAAACCCTGACTAATATATCCAGCATAATACTTAATGGCCAACTAACTACCATCCTTATCGTTAAACGTTAAAAAAAAAGGCATTTAATTAGATTTATACGAACTAGTTGTTGTTGAAAATAGGGTAACAATTAAAATTATCATAACTTATTTACTCTTAATTAA
Source organism: Oncopeltus fasciatus (assembly GCA_000696205.2). Classification (NCBI taxonomy): domain Eukaryota; kingdom Metazoa; phylum Arthropoda; class Insecta; order Hemiptera; family Lygaeidae; genus Oncopeltus; species Oncopeltus fasciatus. The sequence goes on along the minus strand of KZ808196.1, from coordinate 41,724 downwards.
TGAGTATTAGAGAAGTAATAAATAGTATTAAAAAACCATCATAAATGAGGATAGGATTGTCAGGAATTCGGTCATTGTAGCTGAAGAATTAAAAACAAATTTCTAACCTAAAAAGTTTTTTTTTTTAGCCAACGTGTTTCGGTCTAAATTTCAGGCCTTCATCAAGGCTGAATATGAAAAAAAACAAAAAAACAAAAAAACAACAGCATACAAATCTGTCTATATGTAATATTATTACACATGAATAAATAAATGAAAATAAAAATTGTGTATAATTCACTATATAGAATGCATGACAACTGGATGCATTTTATATAGACGATTTACAAAAATGTTTGGTTACAAATTAGTTTTTAATTCTTTAGCTACCTTGATCGAATTCCTTACAGAATTCTCATGTTTCATAGAAGATGGATCTAGGGGAGTCAGGGTAGCTCATGGGATCCGTTCGAGTCTCGCTTTCCTGACACTGCGGGAAATCAAATTTCTCCCTGGCCAAGCTTTTATCAATAAATAAAAGCTTGTCCTGAGCCATGGATGTTTAAAAATAGGATGGCTACCTTTAGATAGCCCCCCTCACCATTACACTAGGTGGTTTTAAGGGAGGCCAGCACTTTTTAAGAAAAAAAAATGTGGTCATAAATATGAGTAAGTAATGAAATTTACCTTATATGCCAGAGGGAAGCATGAGAAGCTTTGCTCTTGTTTGACGAGTAAGAAAAATTTTAATTTAATTTAAATTTAAATTTTATGATCTCTTGCTTAAACAATGTTTATCGTAGAAATGTTACAGAAGATAAACGCTGATACAACAAGGAAGATTTTTTTTTTTTTTGGTCCTTCTATAACCCTCCCCCATTCTCTTCCCCAACGAATTTTGATAAATCATAAATTTGTTTTTTTAATTTTAAAAATCGTGGGCACCAGAGCGTCTATGTATGTAATTTTGAATGGACCTCATTCACAGCTTCCCCAATGTGGGATTGTAAAAGATCTTTTGAAAATGTTCAAAGTCCACGTCATGGGAAGAATAGCTGGATTTACTTACGGGAGTCACATACAAGCGAGTCTAAGTTTGTGTGTGTGATGACTCTACATATCTGACTTCTGACGCTTAGTCACCTAAAAAACGAAGACCTATTTAGAAATTTAGAATCTTGACGGATTCTGTCTAAAATGAGACTTAAATTAAGCCTTTTGAAGTATTCACAAGCCACGGGTATATCCCACTGTTTACCAAACTTCGGTTGACTTCACCCCTTCGAGTGACTTCAGCTCAATTAACTAATTAGAAGTTTGGTTTTTGATAAAACAAGGAAAAGCATTATTTTATCCTCTCGTCTCTCACTTATTGAGTGAATACATAATGGGGTTTCTTCAAACTCGCTTCGTACAATATACATTGAAATTACACTAAACTAAGCAATATTAAATTCAGTGGGACTATAATTAGGTAATAATCTGGAAAGGTTTTGTACTTTTAAGTATCGCGGTTGCCCTAAAATGTCTGATTTATTAAACTATTTCTGACAATATCATTGCGATACCCGGAGGGGGGGAGGATATTTTGGTCTGTTTTGGGTTATCCCTGTTAATTTACTCTAACATGCAGGGAGAACCTAATTTTTATTAAATATTATATTTAAGTACTATTCTTACTGCATATTTCTAAATGAAGTATATTTTTAAAGCGAATTCAGAATTAATGTTAGGCTATAAAGGTTGATCTTATGACAGATTTTTTTGAAAATTTTTATTCTCACCGAACTAACTAGACAACAAAAATGATGGTAACTAAACTTTATATATATAAACTAAATATGTAATACCACAATTATATCTCTCTTTCTTCAATTCACTTTTTTAAAATTAAAGCATATTTTTTCGTTTTTAAATTAACTTTATAAATAATATTTATATAAAAAATCTAACTGTCCTGGCTGGGACAGTTAGATTTTTTATTCTGTTCCCTTGCACTAAAAATTATTTTTAAATTAACAATAATGCGAAGTAATTTTTTGTTTATGATTTTTAATAACGTAATACCCAGATTACGTTATTAATTATTTTTTCTACTCACGATATTATTTTATTTTATTTTTTAAAATAAAACTTTATTAGTAATAACATTCTACCCATTTTGTGAAACTGTTAAAGTGCTAGTATTAACTAGCACTTTACAAGTTTCACAAAATGTGTAGAATGTAATTACGAATAAAGTTTTATTATATTATTATATTTTATTATTTTATTATTTATTATATTATTACTATTAAGTAATAATAATAATATCTACAGCATAATTTATTTTAAAAATGTACATAAAATTAAAAAAAAAATGAACTGTAATACATAAATATTTAAATTAGCCTGTACTTCGCTTGATGTAGAAGCTGCCCATTTACACTACTCCTAAATCATTATTTACAATATTTACAGTTGTTTGTTTTTTCATATTTTTATGAAGTGTTGGCAATGAGAAGATCACGCGGCCATTTCCTTTTCAGGCGACGTGGAGGGTTATTAGAATTGTTAGTACTGGATAGAGTTTGGACTAAAGGATTGGGATGCATGGAAAGGTCAGAGGGGAATTTATTTATTTACAAAAGGGATTTTAAGGTCATTGTAGAGTAAGGAGTTTGTTACGTAATAGGGTGCATCAACTATGATTCTCAGGATTTTGGATTGGAAGGACTGTTCGATATTAATATTATGAATTTTACATATAGATGTTTACATTGTTTTTATTGATAATTAATGAACATTTTATTAAATAACTTTAATAAATCAATCGTTACTATAGATTACAAAATTTAAAGTTACAGAAAATTTAAACACCCGAGTTGTTGGCAAAGTTCTTTTTCTTTCGTTGTCCCTTCCTTGTGTGGTTCTCAATACATCTATACATCAATAGATGTAAGTGAAGAAGGACATCCTTGGGCGGCTTCGAGGTCTCCTACCGTCTGGGGCATTACCCATTGTTTCATGTGGGTCTCTGTGATCCTCCTCCGGGTCGAACCACTCGAGGTGTCAGGTCTCCAGAGATAAAGGAAAAAGCCGTGGCAACCTCAAGTTCTACCCTAATCTCCTCATTTCGGAAGCAGTCCCTGTTTGTTTTCCCTGGTATTCTCTAAGAAGGAACTTCATCTTCTCCGTGGTGATTCTGCTCTCATGTCTATCCGGGACGATCTAATTTTCAGAGATGTAAGAGTCTCGGTAGATAGACCGATTTGAAAATAAGTAGCCCAATTCTCTTTTATCTATCCTCGTGTTGCATATCTGGAAGTATTCCACACTTAATTTGCTTATCCTGCTTGATATTTCTGAATCTACTTTACCAATCATGTTCATAACTGCTATGAGATATGCAAAATCTGCAACCGACTCCAACTGCTCTCCATTGCAGTTCGCTTGGACATCTTCTTGTCTTCTCACTTCCAGGATCTTACTCGTACTTGTTTTAATGTCACGCCTTTCCTATGCAGCTTTTCAGACCACTCTCTCATTGCTTATTACAGCTTCACCACAGAGTTTACGATTACGTTCATTACTCAATAGTCGTCTGCATACAATACAAACGACCACAGGCAACGGATTTCTTCGTCTCAGGAATGTTCTCTCAGTCCACCTCGTCCATGAATAGTATAAATAGCAAGGAGCTTAAACTATCACCTTTCTTGACCCACCCAGTAATGCAAAAGTGCTCATTCAATCTTGAGATTCATTTTGGCTCCTGATATATGGACTTAATTGTTTCCAACATAAGCCCTACAGGAACATTTTTTACTCTTAGTGACTCTCTTTCTGAATTTACTTAAAAAAATAAAAATAAAATAAGAACTTAATAAAAAATTTCTGAACATTTTGTGCTCTTAGTAATGTTCTGATCTTAAAGAACTCATCAATGGTTTTAAATAATAAGCTTAAATACCGAAATGGGTTAATTTTTTTAGAACCTTTATTTCATATTACATTGTGTCAAAAAATAAATAAAAACATTTTCTAATTTGATTGAAATGAATATTTAAAAAAAAAATTACATTAATGTATGTCACATGAGGACAGAAGGTGACCAATGACACCACTCTCAAATTATTTACAGACTATGTCCCCAGAAAGTCGTGGGGCCATCAGCGTTTGAGCCGACGGGAAGGATTGTAGGGGTTGGAGTTGGAAGACAAGCTCTGTGCTAGTGGATTAGGATGGAATGGCAGTTTACTGAGGAAAAGGCTGAAGCGGGAAGAAATTAGATCCTGAACAAATGGAATATTAAGATCTTGGTGAAGAGAGGAATTGGATACGTAATAGGGAGCATTTGCGATTATTCGGAGGGTTTTGGATTGAAAGGACTGGATTCGTTGAAAGTTGGATTGCTTGGCGGCAACCCAGATTTCTACTCCGTAAGTCCAGATTGGCTCTAATAAGGTTTTGTAGAGCGTCAGTTTGTTTTTAATCGTAAGATTGGAGTTCTTATTCATGAGTCTGTTTAGTTTTAGTTAAGTCCATATCGCCGATTGAGTTCTAGTCCTTTAATTTTAGATTTTACATTTATTTTAATTTTACATGTTCACCCCATGTAAGTCGCGAGTCAAGATGGAAATGGGTTAATTAAGTAATTAGAAAAGAGTGAGAGAGAGAGAGAGAGAGAGAGAGAGAGAGAGAGAGAGAGAGAGAGAAAACTTAAGTAGATTGTAAAAACCTAGTAAAAATAAGGAAGGCAGAAGAAAATTCAAAGTTAAAGATGGCGAAAACTCATATATGTGAATAAAAATTATTGAGATGAAAACTCTGTATAGATGAATTTTAAATAAATAACATTATAAATAAAACATAAAAATATGTATTAAAAACAGAACAAAAGCGATAAAACAAGAAAAATAAGTTTTCTTATGATTCCAATTGGGTTGTTCCATTACCCATAGCATTTAATGTCCAGGAGAGTTTTTTGACCGTAGTTATTAATATTATATAATTTTAGTTGGGGTTCGGTCAAGGTAGATNTATATATATAATTTTTATTTAGCCACATATTTAGCTTTTTCTATGTAGGGTCGATTAGGATCCGATGAAATTTTCAAAAGTGAGTTAGGATACGAACGCGAAAATAGCTTGAAATACCCATTTTGGTTTTTTTTTTTTTTTAAATTGCAGACGTTAGAGTGCGTACTGATTAATATAAGTAAAATTTTGAACGGACTAAATTTTTAGCTCCCCATATATAGGATTGTTGAAGATTTATTGAAATTCTTCCAAAGTTTTCCCTTGGAACCAGCGTGATTAATTGATTATGGCTATGAGATAATTTTTAAAACAATTGTGTTTAGGAATTTGCTTATTTAGGCAGTTTTTTTTGTTTCCAATTGATACATTTATATACTTATATAAATGTACATGTTTGATTTTGTAAATTTGTTAAATTTTTTTCAATAAAGCACTTCAGTAAAAATTAAATATAAAACTCTGAGTAAATTTTATGAGAGAATATCTTAACTCGATGAAGAGGGCGTCTACGGTAAATCATTTGGCTGGTAGAGGGAGAACGCGGTTAGCAGGCAGGGACCTGACCCCAACCACGGGTAATCCTCTAGTCCCTGGTTGTTTAATTTGTCCTGGGTGGTGGTGGTGGGGGGTGAGACCCTCTAAGCTCCTTATTCGTGGCTCTTTACACGCCGGCGGCTCTTGTAGACCGCAACCCGAAGTCAGACTCGAACCACTGGGGATCAACCCACAGCCTGCGACTGGGATCCGACGTGTGTATCCCACCTCAAGAACAAACACACCTACCTGGCAATTATCTTGACTCGGAATGTCCTAAAATAATCCCATGATTAAATCTGACATAGCTTTCAATAAAACATATTTGTCTAAGAGATGCACTTCATATACAATGTGCACTGTGTGATGATAAAGATATGTTGTTGAGGCTCAGTTTTTAGATATAAGTTAAAAAATATACGAATCTTAAAAAAGGTGTAATAAAATATAATTATTTTCTAAATTTATATAAATTAAAATAACACTAGCAGGACTCTGACCCTTATAACTCGCACGTGCGACAGACCTTATCGCCGACAAAATTGACCGTTACATCTACCTGACACAACTAACTCACAGAATACAAACGCAGTTGAATACAGACAGTGACAGTGGACACGTGTATTCGGCCAAGAAGATGGACAATGTCCGAAAGACCTCGCCAACAGATGGTTTGCAGAAACCAATGAAGACGGATAATAGAAGGTATGAGAACACTAGCATTATTTATTTTATTTAAGCTCTTTATTTATGAATTACATCCCGCACAGCGTGCATCTAGCAATGTGCTCTCAAAAGATATAATAAATATGTACAAATAACATAATAATATACAATATAAATTTATATAAAATATACAACAAATAAAAAAAAAGGACTGTAATACATAAATATTTAAATTAGCGTGTATTTCGCTTGGTGGAGAAGCTGTCCAATGGTACTCCTAAATCACTATTTACAATTGTTTGTTTTGTTTTTTAATTGTTATTAGAAAGTGTTGGCAATGAGAAGATCACGCGGCCATTTCCTTTTCAGGCGACGTGGAGGGTTATTAGAATTGTTAGTACTGGATAGAGTTGGGGCTGAAGGATTGGGATGCATGGCTAGCATTATTTAGAATATTTATTTTGAATTCATAAATATTTAAAATTATTTTTAGTTATTTACAGTATAATATATAAAAGATCATTCAGGGGGAGAAGGCCTATGTATTTTAATTTTCACTTTGAATTTAATTCAATTCCAATCTAATTTTTGGATCTTTTTAAAACGACTTTTCTTTTTGTTTTTTAGGGAAAGGGGATATGGGGACTAAGCAACGTAAGATTTAGTTTGGTTTTACAATATGAATCGTTGCATTGAAAATGTAAGAAAGATCTTCTAAGAGGTTTGAGACTAATGTTGGTTCGTTTTGACAGTACAACGCATTCACCCGTACATATAGAACTAATTCTTATATATGCCCAATTGCCATCTGCCAGAACAATTTTTTTTTCATGTTTAATGGGTTTTAATGGGTTTAATGGGAGGGAAGGTGACCAGTGACACCTCTAAAATTATTTACAGACTAAATGACCCAGGAGGTCGCTGGGCCATCTTCGTTTGAGTCGAAGGGGAGAGTTGTAGGGGTTGGAGTTGGAAGACAAGGTTTGTACTAGTGAATTAGGATGAGAAAAAGACTGAAGCGGGAAGAAATGAGGTCTTCTCAATTTTCTATTATGAAAGAGTATTGTTGATATTTATTTATTTGATTGTTATTAAGAGAAGCATTTCAAAACGAACTGCCATATAACTAACAATTTAAAAGAGTGAGCTTGAAACTTTATATTTATCTTTTATCTATATATACTCATAAGCATTAAGTTCCACTTTATTCTTTCCTCAGCCCTCCCGTCGAGGAGTTTGGACTTGGACGTTAATCTAACCCGGGGGAAAAAGTTTTATCATGAGATGGTTTATCTGTGTTGAGTCCCAAGCGAGGCCCTATCTCCTAATGTCTGAGTTTGCTCCCGGGAGAGGGAGGTCTCCGGGCTCGAAGTGGCGGTAAACGATTTACCGACAAAGCCTCCCTTTCCTCGGACCGCTAATCACGTTCTGGGCGCGACGTCACTCCCCGAACTATCGGCCGTGTTTTCTCTGGAGGCGAGGGAGAGGCCCGGGACGGGGTGGTCTCCCCTGCGACGTGGACGGGGGACGGGGTAGGACTCTGAAGTGTTGACATTCTTGTGAGGATGTGGGAGGGGGGGACTGGGCTCCTTCTGACTTCCAGGTCGAGTAGAAGGCCTCAGAGGGTACTTATCAACCATAATCACTAACACGAATCAATTTGCCAATCCCTCTTATTAGAGAGATATCAAACGTTAGTTAGCCTATTTATAGATGAGTAGGCTAGCTCAGAAGATCCGTACGGGTCTCGCAATCCTGACGCCGCGGGTTCAAATCCCGCCCAGGTCAATCTTTTATTTATAATATAAGAAGCTTGTCCTGAGCCATGGGTGTTTAAAATGGGGTGGCAACCTGTAGATAGCCCCTCCCTCCAATGACCCTAAGTAGTTGCAAGGGAGGCTAACACAGCAAAAAAATATATATATATATACTTAGAAAAATAATCCTTAACTTAAATTGAGGCAAAATAAGGATAAATGATCATTTCATTTGTGTCTTCCTAATAAAGGATATATGAAAATATTGAAAGCTGATCAATGACTAGGCATCGTAGAATTTTCTGACTTATAGTTGAATTTTGGTTAGTCAAGTAAATCGAGGGCACCTGCCATCCAAGAAGATCTGTTTGGATCAAGCTTGGTGCTGTGGATTTGAGTCCCACAATAGGAAGGTTTTTATCAAGTAATAATAGCACAATCTGTGTCATGGGTGTTTAGAATAGGGCGGTGACCTGTAGTTAGTCCCACTATCCAGTGGTTTAAATAGCCGTATTGAGTTACAAAACTTCAGCAGATCTCCCATGTTTCAACAATCATGGATTAATAAGAGTAAAAGACTAATTTAATCTTACAGGCCGGAAAGAGCAATAGCTGTAAACAGTAAGATCTATACTGGCTGGGAGAGGAGAGTGAAGAATACGCTCAACTTTCTAAGCTAAATTTACAAATTATTCCATAATATATTATAATATACAAAATAATATAACATATAAATATTAAAGAGCATAAACACTAGAAAATTACATTATATACGTATTATGTTCTAACCAATTTTTCGTAACTCAAGTGTCACTGAAGTTATTACGATTGGATATGTTCATCTACATTTAAATATTTTTCTTTTGATTAATTTTCATACAACAATTAATTGGTTCCTATGTTTACTATAAAAAAGGAATTCGGTTTATATATTTTAAAAATAAGAGGGTTCACCCAATCTTCACGTAATTTCATTTGTTGACGCTGTTGACTCCTATGTACAATTTTGATTTTTTTTTTTTTCATTTATTTTATTTTCTCTCAAAGTTGATTTACTTTTTACTTTATAATGAATTTCAAATTTCTATTTTAGTTGAACACGATTAAGGAAAATAAATTTAGTTGGGAACAAAACTTAAATCTGTTACAAATTTTTAATTGAAAATAAAAGAGACAATTTGAAAAATTAGGTAGTTGATTGAGTATTATAAGTAAATTTAATTATAAGGTATTATCAAATCAAAAGAGAGTTTTATTAATGTAAAGAAGACAGACAAAAACACGTCTTGAACAAGTTTCAGTTTATTTGTTGGATTTGAGTCTTTGATTAAGTAATTGTAAGTAACCTCGGTATCACAATTCAGCCAGTCGCCGTTGAGTACGGGAAACATTTAACCTTACGCATAACGATAATCGATACACTTAAATATCAATATATCTGGTTTGGTTGCTTATCGATTCTTCAACCAACCACATGGATTGGACACCATCGATCATCTTCCCCCCTGGATCCTGGCATTCTGGTGAGGACTGGATATCATTTTTTTTCTTCAAGGAAACCTCTCTTCATTGAAGCAATTAACCGTAATATTGGACCAAAAGAGATTATAATAATTTTAAATATAATCTTAATTCAATATATTTTTTAAAAATACGCTCGAAAACACATATTCTAAAATGTATAATAGAGTTTGGGTGGGCTCTCATTATTGGAAAATAGTAATTATAAATAAATAGAAAAATAACTCGTTATGTAGACTTTATATTGCGAACCGTTGAAGAAATTAATTTTTGACTGAAATCGAAAAATGCCATTTCCCCGTTTTAATGAATGAACAATTTCAAGAAACATACTAACTTCCTTATTATATCGTCAAGAAAAAAATGTTTAAAAGTAATAGGTGTAAATCTAATTTTCTAAAATTCATGTTGCACAAAATTTTTGTGAAATATGCTTTCAAAGGAATAGATTTACTAATGTAACTAAGATGGCTGAGCGCTTCCCCCACTCCTTCCGGCCAGTTTAGATCCGTGGCAAGGTATAGAAATATAGAGAGACCAATGCTTGTCAAAATCTTCCTTATTTTAGTGCTCTGAAAAAAATATAAAACAGAATAGATGTAAATTTGGTGTTACATCTTCATTTCAGCAAAAATTGATAACAAATAACACAATAAGGAAGGTCTCTCTCTCCTAGAGGCCTAGCGCCATCCTTAGTAATATTAGTATCAGGACATATCTTTTTGAAGAATTAATGGATAATGGGAAATTCGCTTAGTTTACGCAACTTCTGCGTGTCGGACTTTTATTTGTTTTAACTGGAAACATATTGGATATTAAATATTTTTTGTCAGACACAAAAAAAAAAAAAACAATTTTAAACTCAAGTGACCATACTTTTTATAGACGTGCCACAAATAACTTTGACAGTCTTTAAAATAAGATTATTATTGAATTTTTCGTCTCTGTACAAGAAAAAATTGTATATAAGGGGATTAACTTCAAAGGTAAAATTTGTCTGAAAATTTTTTTACGGCTTAGCAGTTAGCGTAATTTTAAACATTTTATAAGCCCTTTTGGGCCAATTTTACCGTTCTACACTGTGGTTAATGATATTAATTTTTTTAAAATAATTTTTTCGATCCTTCTCCAATTGCCATTCGAACGCGATTCGAACTCTTTGCCCAGGATCGCGAAGGAGGGGGGGAGGGGGGGGGGTGGCAGCTTATGCCCTGAATTGCGCGTCTAGACTTAAAGCTGATAAGAATGTGCTTTTCAGGTAACACTTAGTTAGGAGCTTGGCATCAAACTCTTAGTTGCTGAGAGTTACTCACTAATCTTCTTTCATTAAGTAATTCAGTTTTTTGAATGATGGATATGTAAGTTTTGTATTTTTTTTTCTCGTGCACCTGAAAAGATATAAGTACTCAGTAGAAACTAGAAATTAATAAAAAACGGGAGCACGTTTATAAAAAAAAAGGTTATTTTATATATATATATTCTATATATACT
>KZ808195.1:221876-237657 GCA_000696205.2 Oncopeltus fasciatus | reverse complement strand
ATGTCAAGATTATATATACATTAGGTAATTATCCTATATTCGCTACAGAGATAGCAACCTGCGCAATAAAAATAGCTCAAATATTTTCAATGAAATTGCCATAAATAATCTTCTAGAAGCGATTTAAAAGCCATGTCAACATTGACACGATATCTTATCTACTAATTCATAGATAAATGTTAAATAATAAAAGTAAGAAAAATTATTTCTACGAAAAATGTATTCTAAGGAAGGCATTTGAGAATTGTGCCATGGATTTGGTTCTCGTAAAATCATTGGACAGCTGGTTTTATCAAATTCATTATTTCCTCCTATTATATACTATTCATATAAAATTGTTGAATAGGCAATAATATTCCTCTTTCTACATATATAGGATGAGTATAGCACATAGCATACACAAAATTGTTAATAAATTTACAATAATTTAGCATACAATTAATTCAAACTAATTTTAACTGCCTAAGTAAGTTCCTCGTTGAATTCTTAAGTATTCTATACAAAATTATGGACATTTTGAATACACTCAAGTGTATCCTCTCATCTTCCCTTCATTGCCCATAGATTTTCCAAGACACACTTGAGGATTTACCATACATAAGTTTCAGCCAGTGATAAACTTCAGACGTTATGATATACAAGTTGGGGATTAGATTAGGCTTTAGAGTCTACTGAATCTGAGATGCCCTAGGTAATTTTACAGAAGTAGCTATCTATCCAAGGTTTTAACATATAGGTCAATTCCTCTCAAATGTATTCCTTCGACAAAATCACCAATCAAAATATATATCACCAGTATAAAATTATCAATTTATATGTCTGAATAAGAATTTTTTGTTTTAAAAGCTCGTTTACACGGCACCTACGTAATTTAAGCAGATACCCATGCTTTATTAAATATTTATATAAATAAGAGTAAATAAATGAATTTAATTTACATACCAGAGAGAACATGAGCATAAAAAATGTGACCACTAAACTTAGTTCTAGACTGACCGGGATGAAAGAGAGCGAGAAACGTTTATCCATAGTAGTTACGTTCGGAAATTTCGTACAAACTGTATGTTCACTCAACAGTGAACACAGAAAAGATTGACTAATGCTCCAGAAGATGGCTCTTTTGAAGATATGAATATCATTTCCGGCCTATTTCACTCAGAATCATACAACTGGAATGTAAATCTTTCCAATTCTTATACGTTTCACTAAAAATTTTACAATGGGCGCGGGTGTGGCTAAAGGATAGTTCTTAGACTCAAAGGCAGTGAACGCAAATTCAAATCCTACCCACGATTTTATTTTTATTTTTAAAAAAAATCCTGTCCTTCACCATTTGTTCGAAAAATAATAAGTCGCTGCATGATATCTAAACCTCCCAAGACCTGTGTAATAACATTAAATGTGAAAAAGACAGCAGTGATAGTCAAAATGCAAGGTTATTGCAAAACTTGTTTTACGAAAAAATTATATTTTGAAATATAGGTATAGCTACTATAATTATAAAGGATAAGCAAGTTTTAATCAAGCTTGGAATTAATTATAAATTTGTTAATTATTATAGCTTTATTGTAAATCTAAAATAATAATTTTTTCGCTTATCTGTTAAATAATGAAGCACTTTAATCAATAAATGAACTATCTTTCAACGTTAGTTTAGGATAGTTATTTATTTTTTTTAACTTTTGTCACTTTTAGTTCATCCAAAAAGTTAAGGATTTGTGAGTGGAATTTGAGACACTGAGCTAGGCTCATAGGTTCTAGATCAGTGTCTCAAATTCCTCTCACAAATCCTTAACTTTTTGGGCACATTAAAAATGACAAAGGTTTCAAAATTTTAAATAATTATTGTTAACTAACATTAAATTATATTTTAATAACTAAAACCAAGGGTCATCATATAAGTTCTATTTGCTGATCTTTATCACTTTTTGCTAATGAAGTTGATATAATGAATTAAAAATAAATATTTCTTTTACAACTGTTTTAATGATTCAGAGAATCAAAAAAACAAAATTTTAGAACTTGATGTACATTTCATTTTATTGACTTATAAGAAATAAATGAATACACATTAAGATAAATTTATATAAAAATANTTAACTTTTATTTATTTATTAAATTCTGTTAAATAAAACAATTTTGTAATTTTATCAAAATGAAGTAAAAATGACATTCAATGTCAATCACATGAGGAGAGAAGGTGTCCATTGACACCACTCTCAAATCATTTACAGACTAAGTCCCCAGGAGGTCACGGGGCCATCTTCGTTTGATTCGACGAGGAGGGTTGTAGGGGTTGGAGTTGGAAGACATTGTCTGTGCTAGTGGATTAGGATGGTATGCCAGATTACTGTGGAAAAGGGTGAAGCGGGAAGAAATGAAGTCTTGAACAAAAGGGATGTTAAGATCGTGGTGAAGGGATGGATTGGATACGTAATAGAGAGCATTTGCGATTATTCTCAGGATTTTGGATTGAAAGGACTGGATTCTTTGGATGTTGGAAGAATTGGCAGCACCACAGATTTCTACTCCGTAAGTCCAGATTGGTCGTAATAATGTTTTGTAGAGCGTCAGTTTGTTTTCTAACGTAAGATTGGAGTTCTTATGAGTCTGTATAGAAGTCCCTATCACCGATTGAGTTCTTGTAGAATAAATTTAGTATGTAATCTCCATGTAAGTCGTGAGTCAGGAAGGAAATCAAAGTAACCAACTGAATTTGAATGTGGTAAAGGAATATTGTTAAATTTCACAATTTCAGGGAAGTCTTTTTTCCGTAGTTAGAAATTAGGTTGAACACATTTTTCTTCATTAATTTTTTTCTCCATTTGCCACACCATTGTTTGATTTTTTGAGGTGATCTTGTAGGTTTTTAGAAACAGTTAGTGTTTAGAAGTATTTCACTCACTTGCTTTGCTTTTGTTCCTCGGTGAAATTCCTTGAAACTTCGTCAATGTCTTCAGGCTGGCTACATCTTTAAATGTGACCAGTTTGGTAACAACATTTGATCACTTCTAAGGAAACAATTGCAGAGAGCTAACAAAACACGTCCTCTCTCTACAATAGCTGCTGTTAAACTCCATAAACATTATTAAGGCTTAAAATAGTTTGAATTAAAAATTTTAAATATTGGTCGCCCTTCAACCCTGTCTCTCTTACACATCGACTGATTTCAGCCATTAAGAAACTCATCCAACATAGCACAAAAATAAGCTGAAATGCCGAATTCTTATTCATTATTTTAAAAATTGTGGACGCCAGAGCACGTACAGATGATGGATATTCATAAACATGGCATTATGAACGGACTATATTTACAGCTTCTCAAATCTAGGTTAAATGGAGATCTGTTAAACCTTTAAAAGTTGTTACACTACTAGCGAGAATAGCTTGATTTCTAAACGATAAATCTTCTAAAGATCGACTTTATTGCAATATTTATTCTAATCGACGGATCTGCCACAGGCTGAACAAGAAGAAAAAACTTTAAATAATTCAGACCGTAAAAGCGCAAACAAATTGTAACAGAGCATATAAAAATGACAGTTAAATTGTAATAGAACAGATAAAACTGACAGATAAGCGATAAATGGATGAGATAGGTAAATCTGTGTGTTACTGTTCTAAAGTTAATTTGTACTGTAATTTGCAGAATTTATTCAAATCGAAATATATGTAAGAATTATCGCAAGAATATATTTACACATGTATGCTGGGTAACTGCCTGACTCCATTCGTCTCAGCCTTCAGAATAACATTACTTCACTTTCTCCCGTTTGATAACAGATATACAAGTGTCTTCTTGTATTTCACTCCTCCTATTCAAAAATGTCAAGATTTTTCTTTATCTTTTTCCTTTTTCTTTATCAAATAACAATATTTGTAATATAAAAATAGAAAGACTTTAAATATTTACGGTAATAAATTAGGATTAAAGAACCAGATAACGTGCAGACTGCAGTCCTGTATGGAAGCCAACATCAAAATAAGCATCTAATATCTCATAGCTAAATATAAATTTGAATTTAAAAAAAAATTAACGGATTTGTAATAGCATTAATTCGTGCTATTTATTGTGTTTTCCTTTTATAATACTCTTTGTAACAATCTGTTGATGATAATAGTTAACTGATAAAATAACTACCCCAATAATTATTTGATTTTTTTTTTAAATACGCGATTAACAATAATAAATGTCTTTCTCTCCTTGATCTTAAGTTGAATGAGAGGCAAAATCTTAAGATAATATCATTTAAATAGTTCATAATTATCTGCGATAATTCTTTACCATATGCGTTAGGACCATGTGTTGACTTGAAAATGTCTTCAATTCTTCAACCTCAGGAAAAGTTCAAAATATGATCTGGTTAAAAATTAATTTGACTTTCTTTATATATAATTTTCCACATTAAAAATTAGATAAATTCACAGAGAAGTTCAAGATAATTTACTATTAAAATTCGCTAAATACGAACTGAAGAAATTAGTCGGAGATTCGGCCACGAACAGAAGAATAAAATACTTCCAAATTGTTAGGTTATTATTATTATTGCCAACTTTTCGTCTTGACTTGGAATTTATCATCAGGGCTGAATACAATACACACTATTACACTTATATAATTATAGATTCGAAAGAACAGACAGAGATGTGGTATGTTATATGAGAACAATATTCTGAAAAAAATATACAGAATAAACTAAAAAAAATTAACTATACAAATATATTATATGTTAAAAATATTTTTGTTTATTTTGTATACCTTTATCTGTCATATTACATACCACATTTTTGTCTTTCATTCCAATCTATGAATGAGTTAAGTCGAAACTTTGGTAATAATAAAATAATCACCCAATAATTTTGGGGTATTTTATTTTTCCGATCCTGGCCGAAACCCCGACTATTGTCTCCAGCTCCAATACCTACTTCACGGCCAACCAACCTCCAACCATTTTAAATACGAAAAATATTGAGAGTTTTCTAAAAGTTACTGAAGAGATACTGAAAGATCATCAGCGTTAACTATCACCTGTCAAGAACAAGGGCAACATAATCTGTCAGAAACTCAAGAAGTCCTCGATAGTTGTTATCCTGCGAGTTGGGAAATAACAGATAAACTTGATTGCTTTAAATATCTGGGAACGATCTTGATTGAGAATTGTATACAGATAGTAAAATAATTGTATGGATTGGTGCAGTAAGCAAGAGAGACTAGGATAAAAATAGAGAGAGATTGAGAGAGACTTTATATTAAATGTCAGTGAAATATTTATTTATATATGATCATGAAAAAAATATATTTGAGTTTATTAATGATAAAATAATATATTTTTTAAAATAGATTTAGGAGGGCTGTTGAGCCAGAAGCAGTTAGTTTATATTAGTTAGTTAGTTATATATATATTAGTTAGTATATATTCTGAATTCTTATGAAAGTTATTACATAAATTACTAGTGAGAAATTATTTATGGTGAAGTGATTAGATGTGAATAAAAATGTCTGTACAGACATATGGTAGGTGCAACTCATACTTGCGGGTTGAGCGACCTATCTTCTTCCCTTCCTCCTCTCATCTTCAGATTGGAGTTTACTTAAATGAATAATAGATTTTTATTTATANAAGTTATAAATTTATATAGTTATAAATTTTTGTGTGTGTGTGTGTGTGTGTGTGTGTGTGTGTGTCATGATATATTAAAGACTGTTAAGATATAAATAAGGGTATACTGTCAAAATATTTTAGCGAAAAACGTTGCAATTGTATTTGATAGTTAAAGAAGTATAATTTCCGTCGTGCAGGAGTCATTTTCCATGTTTCATTAAGATGGATTTATTTATTTATTTATGTCATATTGAATGTACTATATTTTTACCTCCTCCAATGGTAGAACCAGCGAAGGCCTTTGGAAATTTTTTTTTCAAAAGTCACGTCATAATACTAACGTGAACGTGAACTCGATTTCCCCATGGGAAACCTTCCTAAATTAACTCTCCGTAACTCACCTTATATGAAAGTATGATTCATTGAAATGCGATGGAGGGTAATATATTAAATTCCATTTCCTTTGTGTTCTGTTCGTCCTTTTTGAGTAGCAATACCCTCATGTGAATGAGTAGAACGTCTTGAAGAAATTGGATAACTTTCTGCTTCGCTAGAAGCTCATAGGTAGGCACATCGTTGTCGGATTTCATAAAGGAATTTATAACCAACTCCTTTTCTCATATTTTTTCCAAATACCTCCTCCCTTCCATATTTTTAGCTGTATCCCTCTTCTTACACCATAGATTCATTGTCTGATAATAATGTGTTATTAAAGGAAGTCGTGTGCTACTAATAAATTTTATTTGATAACGATTAAATTAAATTAATTATATTATAGATTTTTAAAATGTTAATCCTTAATATAATCCCTATTAGTATCAATAATTATCATGTGAAAATTGCTATCTCGCAGATGCAGTGCAACTTTTATTTTGAATTTCATCAAAATATGTTCAGCAATTTTATACTTACAATTTTACTGCAATAGTTAGTAATCAACCAAACATATTAGTGAATACACGACTGTTAAGTTTTCTTAGACCCTGTAGTATCCAAAAAAAAAAAAAAAAAAATTACTGAATAACCTTGAAAATGTAAAACTTAGAAGATGACGATTTGGACGTTAGAATAAAGATGAGCATTTAATGTGTAAGTACTTATGTAAGTCCCTTTGCAGTTAATTCATCAAGCACATATGAAATCAGTAAATTGTCAGATGGAATAGTAATTGAGCCCTAAATTTTATTGAAATCAGACCGTAATATGACGACATGCAGGCATTATTTATTTATTTATTTTTCAATTTTTGGATTATTCGTGTCTTTAAACGTGAAACATCGAATTTGCAGGGGATATTTTTCAGGTCGATTACAATAGTTTATATTCGATGAAAATAACTTTTATTTTATTTATTTTTATTTTTTTTAATGGCTGTCTTTCATATCATACCGTGAAGTTCTCTCGTGCAAATGGCCAGCGTAATGGAGGAGCAAGATTAAAGTCTAACCAAAGCATAAAGGCTCCTTCTAGCTACTTAATGAGCATTCCTATTGCCCTAGAATCATCAGGCACTAGGGGGCCGGATATCTGCAAAAATCCTTTGCTACTGGAATCGAACTTGGGGTGGAATGTCTCACCTGTAATAACATACTGATAACAAAGCTTTCTTGAGATTCAACATATAAACACAGGATACGAGACGTAAGTTATATTTATGTACATCCCCCACGAAGCCGATAAGTACTGTCGCGTTCTTCCGGCCTAATGTTTTTAATAAATTTGAGATTAAATCACGGGAAACTTGGCTATATTTCAGGGGGTATGTATAAATATACAGTTTCCACTTATGAATCAAGGATCGGTTGATAGTGAGAGTGTGTTAAAAATTGTAACATTCTATTTTAGGTGAAAGGGGTGGGGGTGTTGTGGAGGGGGTAGAAGACACTCGTGAGTGTGAGTGGAGTACCGCGTGCTCTAGGCCACGGACACAGATCCGCAGGCCTATTTTTAGCACCTCCATACACAAGACAGCTGGCGTTACCTCTTTGCCGCATAGCGATCACTACTTAACCTATAGCTGCAGAGGCTTAACTCAAACGTAAAAGTAGTATAACCTGTAGGGCTATTCCCACCAATGAGTATATAAATATATTAAGTAAAACTTGTATATCAGGCGGAAGTGCTACAGTAAATGTATAACCCTTTAATTTTTTTATAATTTTTTTTTTTAACGGTAATTCATTGATTTAGAGGCTTTATCAGCCTTTTATGTCCTGTTATTACAATCCTTTAGCATGGCAGATTATTCGTAAGGAAATCAATTCACGTTAGTGCTTTAACGAGACTTGTGAATATTTATTCAGATCTTCACCGATCCTCCTTATGAGAGACCAAAAATATGGACCGTACAAAATTGTGTGTGTATGTCTATATATATATATATAAAGTGTTATTTATGTGCTAGAATCTTAGTTTTATTTATGTTTAGTTCACTTTTCTCCTCCCCCTACTTAGTTAATACTCTTTNGAGAGAGAGAGAGAGAGAGAGAGAGAGAGAGAGAGAGAGAGAGAGAGAGAGAGACACGATTATATAACCAGTCCGGCTGCAGGCTATATAGTCCCAGGGGGAATATACATGTGATTTATTATTTCTCCGCGGCACACTAGAAAAGGTGCTTGAAAAGCACATTTCGACCGCCTATATTTTTCCCATTATGGAAACCAATTAGAGCTGGGTTGTTTCTACTAGTACAGTAGTTTCATTCATTAAAAAAAGAAGAAAAGAAAAAATAGAAACCAACTGTGCACTGTGAGCATTGAACCTGGGACCTTAACTACCAGACCACCGTGCTCTAGATACACACATGTATGTGAAGCGAGCCTTTGCGATCATGCATTTTTGACTTCTCCACATTCACTTCTCTAGCTTATAATTAGACGTTTACGAATATTTATATTTAGTTTTAATCGAACAGGGAATCTCCTGTTTACGCTGTATTCTATGTGCCGTAATTATGTGAGCTCGCGCTTACCTACAAGCTAAAATTTACAAAAAATTAAGTTTCATTATTGAATTTTTTGCAAGTTGAACATAAAAGAGTTTATATAATTATGTTCAGCAAGATCTAAAAACATAAACCCATAAAATGAATTAATTGACTGCTAATTATATAAGGCAACAAGTGTCAGGGTTATTTATTTATTTATTATATTTACTTCTTTATTTATCTATGCATTACTTATATTAAAACAAAAATATAGAACAAAAAATTTGAAAAAGCTAGTTTTTTTTAACTTACAAATGCCACATGGTACCTACTGAAACTCAGTGAATAGTTCAACATTTTAACTATATCTAAAATAAGGATGTAATCTGAACCAAAGCTATAGCTATTGAAAAATAAGGGAACACATATGAAAATAAGAAAGTCCCACAATTTATAATTTACTCACATATTTGTGTTTATATGAATAGATCACAATTAATAACTATCATAATTGAGTATACAGGAGGTAGTTTGATAGGCTTCAAGAACTTACTCCTCTCCCAGAAATATTTTGTTGGGATGAAGAGAGAGGGGAGGATATGACCCCATAAATCGTGAATTCAAATTCCGCTGAACCAAATGGTCCTGAATCTGATTCTCTCTAGGGGTCGTTATATTTCTTCCCCTGTAGACCGGAGGTAAAACTCAAACCTCCCCTGGCTAGAATTTGATGAATGTATCCTTGTCGTATTGCCATTTCTCAATAGAGAAAATCCCCACGAGAAAATTGGCTTTTGAACCTTTGAGAAACGCTTACTTATACTATAGGGCGCGAAGTATAAGGGATAGGTATTTAATTATTATTATTATTACTTATTCCACTGATTAGTTTTGTATCTAATTTACATTGAATGAAATCTAATTTTGATTTAAATTCCTCCCATTATTATTATCTATGATATATACATGTATATATATTTTAAAAAGTTTTTACATTGACAATTCTTATCATGATTGATCGAAATTTCGATTCATCATATTGAAAATTTTACCAAATGAAAACATATTTAATATACACGCTCAATTTATGCTAACCATGATAAAATGCCGATTGTATTCCATAAAATATATAAACCTCTCCAGTGGTTTGTCAAAATATTCAAATATTAATATTATTTTGTCTTTCCGAACATCATTCTTTAATCTCCCAATAAATTCAATGCATACAAATTTATGAGTACTTGTACAGGTACAAAACAAGGCAAAGTGCATGAACAAAGCAGATTTCTCTGTAAATTAGAAATAATAGTAAATGATTAATGTGATAAATACATTAGAAAGGGTAATAAGGGTCGGATCTTTGCCTATAGTCAGAAATACAGGAAAAACAGTATGCGCTCAGCTTTCATAGTTAAATTTTTAAATATCATTATTTTAAACCATCTATGAAACTGGAGCTATCTATTAGGCAACTGCCATATTCTAAACAACAAAGGATTTGGGCACTCGAAGAAATAATTCTATATCCAATAAATCTATATTCTGTATCCAAGTCGGACACCCAACCACTTGATCTCTAGGGATAAGCCCTCTCCCCAAATATCATCTTTAACGCATAATTTTGGAGAAAAGTGCAAAATATAAACGTTAAAAATTACTTTTTCCACCTATTACATTTTGATAACTTTATTAACAGTAATTTTACGTTGTTGAAAAAAAATGTTTTTGTTAAAACATTAATAATAACAAAGATATTAAAGATATTTGATTTTCAATTTGATTTTGTCTTATTAATCAAAGGGCAATTCATTTTATATTAATACGTACAAAAATTAAAATGTATTTAATTACGAGCTTACCATTAATTCTAAAAGGCTCTATTCTCTGGAAGATATTCTATGCACTTACCTAAAACAGAAACAAAAATTACAAATTTTTTTAAATACAATTATAATACTGTAAAAATATTAAAAAAAGGATGAAATGTACCATCCCTCAGCACCTGGGATATTTTCTTGGGTTGCTCACAGCCTCTACAATCTATTAAAATGTTAATGAATCATTATTTTGTGCTTCTGAATTAACTTCCCTACCAAGGATTTTTTTTTTGGGTAGCCCACAGTCTATATGATCTATTCAGAAGTTAAACCGTGTGTTGTGTTACTGAATTAACTTTCCTACCTGGGATATTTTCTTGGGTTGCTGGACAGCCTCTACGATCTATTCAGATGTAAATAAATCATTATTTTGTGCTTCTGAATTAACTTCCCTACCAAGGATATATTCTTGGGTAGCCCACAGTCTATATGATCTATTCAGAAGTTAAACAGAGTGTTGTGTTACTGAATTAACTTTCCTACCTGGGATATTTTCTTGGGTTGCTCACAGCCTCTACGATCTATTCAGATGTTAATAAATCATTATTTTGTGCTTCTAAATTAACTTCCCTACCAAGGATATATTCTTGGGTAGTCCACAGTCTATATGATCTATTCAGAAGTTAAACAGTGTGTTGTGTTACTGAATTAACTTTCCTACCTGGGATATTTCTCTGTGTTACCCAGAGCCTCTATGATCTATTCAGATGTTAAACAGTTTGTTGTGTTACTGAATTAACCTCCCTACCTGGGATATTTTCTTGGGTAGCCCACTGCTTCCTAAACCCGGATACGTTTTCATTTTGTTGTGCCGAACATTATTCGTATTTGATGAATTAATGCTGAAGAATGTTCTGGATTTATCTTGTAGCACGAAGCTTAGGTAGACCGCGTTTTTCACACATTAAAAAAAAAATTCATTCACACTTTAAGATCAATATTTCCACCACAAATACAGCGACAATTTCAAAAAATCCTTCGACTAATACAGGAAATGTATAATAATGTATGATTAAGTGCATATATCAGTATATGCAATGAGTTTTTTAGTGATTAACTTGAGCACCCGGCAATGCACTTCTATAACTCACTTGTGTGCCATTTTTAACCCCCTCTTCATCCTATTGCCTCTTTACGATGAAGTGACCACTTCTAGCTATTGTCTTCATGGAGAACAGACGTGTGCTAATTTCCCCTCAGTATTAAATGACCAGCTACTCTTTTATTTTCAATTTTATAATTTTCTCTAGTGGTTTTTACAATCGAAATTATCCAGACATTTCGAAATTCATGGTTTAAAGCGGTTCAAGAAATTACAGGATCTGCAGATTTCCATATAGCGGGGAAGCAGAAATCCCAAACCAGACGAGACCCGTTCCTTTTGGTGGGGTTTACAACGGGAAAAGCTCCGAACACTGTGTTTTGAAACCAAAGAAACGGCCGACGCACCAAGGAACGCAGAAAATTTGTGGTAAATGGATTTTTAAATTCTTGCTCTTACTTGTTCCGCCATTTATCTGTATCAGTTTCCCTTACAGCCCACAATCTTTTTTGCCGTTTTTGTATTTTCAGTAAACGCCCCTACAATGTGCTAAACACTGTGGAAGACAAAGATCAAACAATAACCAAAAACAATCAGACTTTGATAGAGCAATTTTAGAGTTTTTGAGTAAAATAGTTAGCCTGGGGGGGGGGGGGGGGGGATTAAGCGATTTACGCTGACACTGCTATCAGGAAGCATTACTGACATTAGCAATAGCGAGGGGTAGTATTATCGTTGAGTACACTAATTCACCAACAGCTGTCCTCAATGCTTATCGAGTGGGAGACCCCTTATCGCGACAGGCAGATGCCAAGTTCTGTAATTTCCGTAGAATCTCTCTCTCTCTCTCCCCCCGAGACTCTAACTGCTCCGGTCTCCATCCCAACTTTCTTTTTATAACCATCCCTGCCTTCTACTCGGCTTTTTAATATTACAACCATTTCCCTGCTACATTAGAACCATATCTCTACCCCATAAAATTCCCCGAGCATCCTCCCTTCGTATCTTTAAATCTCCAGGTATTCTCATAACCTTATTGAGAAAAAAAAACAACCGAAAAATAATATTGTAATATTATGTATTATAACATTAATAACAATAGTGTATTGTCATACACTGAAATAAAATGGTGTAAAAACAAAATGAAATTATACCAAATTCAAGATTTTAAAAGACTGTACGTTTTATTCCTACTTAACATTTACCAATTCTCTAAGCTTGTTAAATCCCATTTAACTGGTTCAAAAAAAACCATAGTTCAGTTATTTTATTCAAGGAGGAAATATGACTGTGTCCCACAAAATTCCAGTAATTTTATAGCATTACTGAAAAAATAATTTACCAGCCGTTGAAGCGACTCGTTGGTTGAGAAACGGTAATTGTTTTATAGACCTCTTTATTAATATTATTTCATTATTTTAATAAAATATGTTACGATTTTATTTACAATTAGCTTGATTATATTATACCCTAATACTTGTTATTGTTATACTCTCTCCAGAAGGGGTTATATTATTTTATAACTCTAATATACTTAATATCGCCCTTCGCACAATCCTCAACACTCCTCCCTACGTATACAATAAAACCATTCATTCTGACCTGCAAGTCCCATTTGTTTCCGAGCTCATCCCCTCCAGGTTTGATAAGTTCCACAGAAACCTCCAAGGACATCCAAATTCTCTAGTCCCCTCCCTGACATCCCACGTTCATCCCGACCACCCTCCCCGACGCCTCAAGAGGAGGTAGCGAAGGGACCTACTCCAGCCAGTTTAGTTAAAATACCAAGGGAGTGAATGCACTGGCATTTTTCTCCCCCTCTCACTCACTCCTTGACTCCCTACCTACTCTCCTTCTTATCCTAGGATAAGGAGAAGATGGGTGCCGGATAGTCTATCGCGGGTTAACCTGGGCTTCTTTCTGAGGACGGGTTACGTCCCAGGATAAACGAGCAAGGACTATTATTATATACTCCATCAAAAATTATAGTGTATGAAATATGTACAGAATTTTTTTTTTTAANATATATATAATAATTTAATGAAAGAATGTTAAAATTATAAGGGGGAAGGGTTTAAGGAAAGTAAAGGAAGTATTTCTCTCATCTAACTTACGTAAACTGCAAACAGCTAAGTCGACGAATGGAGAACAACGTAAGAAAATACAGGACAACATGAGCTAAGACAGTCAAATAATACCTAGTGAAGAATGCTGATCGCAGTTATTCCTTTTAACCAAGAGTAACGATGATAAGCGAGACACAGCGCGGGAATTTAAAATTTAGATATTTACTATAATATGGGCGTATGGTTAAGGTAATTGACTTCTGAACCAAAGACGCCCGTCTCAATTTTCACAGTGAAGAGTTGGTTTTTTTTTTCCTTCTCTGCATCTGTTTGTAATGTACCAATGGATTCCTGGAGTGCTTCAAGTACGCGGGCATGGCAAACGGATTTTATATCAGCATTAAAATGTAGAAGGTATATGAGAGGTATGTTTCCTAGCTGAAAGCGTACTCCTGGATAGGATGAGGATGAGATTTAGCGAGGAAAGAAGGAGAACTTGCAAAATAATGCGTTGAAAGTCTCCTGGAAGTATCCGACCATACGCCAATACCGTTTAAGTGGGCTCTCGAAATCTGACAGGCGCTCTGTGTGTTTGGTCTTGATGAATTATCGATCTCACAGAAAATTGAATGCATCAGGAAAGAGAAGAAAGATATCTTTTTTAGCGTTTAATAACCACTATCGTCTCAAAAATATTGATACGTTCATATTATAAAATACACTCTATAAAATTGACTATGGTCTCGGTATAAGTTTATTTATTCACTAATACGGTAAGAAATATTTTAAATTTATTTACAATGAAATATCTACTTTTAGAAGAAATTAATCACAAAGAAATGCATCTTTATATGTTACAAAGTTGTTTTTTTTTCCTATATTGTGAATATATATTCTTACAAAAAAAAATATAAAACACAAACATATTTAAAGTTCTAATAACCAGTACATAATTTTTTATCAATTTACATTTCAATGCTTTAATCTTGAATAATTAACTTCACTGATTAAGATACAGGAAAGTGTATTATAAATATAGAAAACCTTATTATGTAGATCAAAGAGATAATAACATCGAAAATGGAGAGTTTTTTTGACCGTAGAGATGTTTTTTATTGGGATGTTTTTCCAACAAAAAACATCTAATAATAAAATCTAAAGTAAACATATTTTAAATTAAATACGATGTAATTAAAACAATCATGTTCTGACTATTTTTACATGCAATTGGAAAAGCCTGAAATAAATAATATAAATATCAAATTGACTATAGTTAAACATATGACAATCGCTGAAGAATATGCTAAGAGCGCTTGTGGGTGTATCTCCTTCCTGATGACTTTCTGTAATTCCCTATTATCTTATTTCTATGTTCTTTGCTTGCTCTAAAATTACTAAAGAACTTACTTCTTTTGGAATATATTCACTCTTTAAGGAGGATACATTTATGATACCATGCAAAGTATCATAAATGTATCATCCTCAATGTCAGAGTTTGAATTTGGAGAAACCAATACTTTCTAATTTTCTGTCATATGCAATTCCTATTTACCTTCTTTGGTTTCGTACAGAAACTATGTAACTCCTCTAAAGACCTAAAGACCCACTTACACTCAACGCTTTATGCACTAGAACGAAAATGGTAAAATAATTTTCAAAGGACAATACAACAATCTTACGGGAAATTAATAAGGACGGATATTGACACTTAACAAATGTCTCTCAACAAAGAGGCATCTACCTTTTTATCAAACTAGATTTTAGATTCTTCTTCTGCTAAGATTTGTGGAGAATGCGAATTTATGTCAATAAAAATGATGGTCAGGAGTCCTGAGTTAATTCGGACTATTCCCAGCCCTAAAATATTTGTTACCTTAGGCAGAAGGGTAGAGTGATGAATAACTTGTTCCTGGAGTTATGACTTTGATATCAGCAATTTTCTACAGCCATCAATAATGATAAGGCCTTCCAAGTCTCCAAAGTATAACAAACCATCAGAGCACTAATTAATTATAACGCCATTATGCATAAGGAATTTTTCATAAAGGTTTCCTCATGATTAATGCTCGTCAGCTGACTAAAATTAACACAAATTAAAAACAATTCATCTTGTTTAAGAGAGTAAAAAGTAAAATTACAGCAGATTGTATATAATCAGAAGAATTAAATTTCATACTTCCATTTTATAGTGATACTAATTAGGTTAATTTTACAACAACTAAATATTTCTAATATTTTAATATTTCATTTTTTTTTTAATATATAT
>KZ808195.1:148336-159104 GCA_000696205.2 Oncopeltus fasciatus | reverse complement strand
GAGCGACAGACTATATATCAAATTATATTTAATGTAGCAATGAAAAATAAGAAGAGAGCAGATTATTAACAAAGAAGTAATTAAAAAGACATAGATATCCCATTTTCACTTCATAAGGAATTTTATTCATTTAAGATATAAAAATACTTATATAGTAAATTTAATTTTATCTCAAATTATTCCCAAAAGAACATCAAGAAGAATCATTTTCGAGTAAAACTTGATATAAAATTAATCCTACCAAACTCCATTGTTTAACAGTATTTCTTCTGATAGGGGTCAATGATGTTCATGAAATAATCCATGGGGAAAAAAAATGGACACAACTAATTTCATTCAATGGAAAAGTCATAAAAATATGAATGAAATGAGAATGTACTGGGGGAGGAGATAAAACTGAGGATTTTTGTGAATGGCTGCTGATTGATCGTCAGGGGAGCTGATCGCCCGGTAATGCCAAACGGCACATGGCCAACATGTCACTTTTCCTTTCGCCAACTCGACTTCGGACCGCCAATTCGGAACGAGGACTTAGTGCGCAATGCGTCTTGCATCTGCTGACTGCCAAATAATAAAACGCCAATGCCAAATCCATTACTTCGGAAATTTACCCATAGTAAAAGTTCTTCTGGTGGAGATTATAATGCGAAACACCTGCAGTGGGGCACGAGANAGGGCTATCAGGCCCCGATAAGCTGGCGACCAACAAACAGTGTACGCTATTTTTATAGATTGAAGGAGAGGATCTCGGGGATCAACAGTTCCTTAGGAATTATAGCTAACTCTCGAGAACTAAGGAACCTTTATCCGGTTAATCTAGGGCTATCAGGCTCCGAAAATGTGATGACCAACTAACAGTGTAGGCCATTTTGATAAGGTGAAGAAGAGAATCTAGGGGAACAACATATCCTTGAGAATAATAGCTAAGTCTTGACAACTGTGGGACCTTAATCAGGTTAATCTAGAGCTATCAGGCCCCGAAAAGTTTACGATCATCCAACAATTTAGGCCATTTTGATAGGGTGTAGGATATGATTTTGGGGATCAAGAACTCCAAGAACTTACCCTCATGAGTCTCAGAATCTTACCCTTCATTTCATCTTACCTGAAACATAAATTTTCATTATATTAAACTATTTGGAATATCAAAGGTTAAGAATATCACTAAAATAAATATTCAAGTATAATAAAAGATAAAAAATTGTGATATATGCAAAAAAAACTTACATAATACTCATATCCAAATAATAAACATATTANAATTTGGAGTAATATTTTTATTTATGCCAACGTTTCGGCTTACCTAGTAAGCCATCATCAGGGCAATGGTGTTGAGTGGAGAAATCTCCCCAGGGTGGTTGTTCACATTGTAAACTGCAGAAAACAACTACATTTTCCTGGCCGAAACCCCGACCATTCTCACATGATATTCGAGACGGCCAACTAACCATCAACCATGACTATGTTTTTAAATTACTTGCACATGACTTCTAATAAACCTAAAATAAAAGAGCATTCGTCATTGAGCGAAATCGGGCAAATAAGAATGCAGGATTGCCTGAGATGTCCAGCCGCTGCAGCTGGAGTATCTTTAAGTTTAGAGCACAACAAATGAACCCAGATTTTATTCTTATTAGCATAAGATGCATTCTATAAGAGTAGAGGATTACAATACCAACATAGATTACACGGAAAAATACTCATATTCTTCCGGACTCTTATACAGCCTTATAAATAGGCGCTCACACCTCACATTAGAAAATAAACTGACCATCTACAAGACCATAATATGACCACTCTGGTCCTACGTTGCAGAACTGTGGGGTGCCGCTAAGCCTTCCGATATCCAACGAATACAATCCTTTCAATCCAAAATCCTAAGAATAATTGCAAGTTCTCCTTATTATATGTCCTACTCCACCCCTCATCACGACTTTAATATTCCTTTCGTCCAAGATCTCATCTCCACCAGCATCAAACTCTTCCATAGTAAACTCCAATTTCATCCTAATTCACATGCCCAATCTCTGTCGTCGGACTCCAGTCCTCACAATCCTCCCCGGCGACTAAAGCGGAGATGGCCTCGCCAACTCCTGGACCTTAATGCCTAAACTTATTAGGAGTGGGGTCGAAGGGGCCCTTCTCCCTGCACAGTGATGGCCATTTATTTGTTTTATTGTTAATTTAATTAAAAAGACATAGATATCCCATTTTCACTTCATAAGGAATTTTATTCATTTAAGATATAAAAATACTTATATAGTAAATTTAATTTTATCTCAAATTATTCCCAAAAGAACATCAAGAAGAATCATTTTCGAGTAAAACTTGATATAAAATTAATCCTACCAAACTCCATNACAGTTCCTTAGGAATTATAGCTAACTCTCGAGAACTAAGGAACCTTTATCCGGTTAATCTAGGGCTATCAGGCCCCGATAAGCTGGCGACCAACAAACAGTGTACGCTATTTTTATAGATTGAAGGAGAGGATCTCGGGGATCAACAGTTCCTTAGGAATTATAGCTAACTCTCGAGAACTAAGGAACCTTTATCCGGTTAATCTAGGGCTATCAGGCCCCGATAAGCTGGCGACCAACAAACAGTGTACGCTATTTTTATAGATTGAAGGAGAGGATCTCGGGGATCAACAGTTCCTTAGGAATTATAGCTAACTCTCGAGAACTAAGGAACCTTTATCCGGTTAATCTAGGGCTATCAGGCCCCGATAAGCTGGCGACCAACAAACAGTGTACGCTATTTTTATAGATTGAAGGAGAGGATCTCGGGGATCAACAGTTCCTTAGGAATTATAGCTAACTCTCGAGAACTAAGGAACCTTTATCCGGTTAATCTAGGGCTATCAGGCCCCGATAAGCTGGCGACCAACAAACAGTGTACGCTATTTTTATAGATTGAAGGAGAGGATCTCGGGGATCAACAGTTCCTTAGGAATTATAGCTAACTCTCGAGAACTAAGGAACCTTTATCCGGTTAATCTAGGGCTATCAGGCCCCGATAAGCTGGCGACCAACAAACAGTGTACGCTATTTTTATAGATTGAAGGAGAGGATCTCGGGGATCAACAGTTCCTTAGGAATTATAGCTAACTCTCGAGAACTAAGGAACCTTTATCCGGTTAATCTAGGGCTATCAGGCCCCGATAAGCTGGCGACCAACAAACAGTGTACGCTATTTTTATAGATTGAAGGAGAGGATCTCGGGGATCAACAGTTCCTTAGGAATTATAGCTAACTCTCGAGAACTAAGGAACCTTTATCCGGTTAATCTAGGGCTATCAGGCCCCGATAAGCTGGCGACCAACAAACAGTGTACGCTATTTTTATAGATTGAAGGAGAGGATCTCGGGGATCAACAGTTCCTTAGGAATTATAGCTAACTCTCGAGAACTAAGGAACCTTTATCCGGTTAATCTAGGGCTATCAGGCCCCGATAAGCTGGCGACCAACAAACAGTGTACGCTATTTTTATAGATTGAAGGAGAGGATCTCGGGGATCAACAGTTCCTTAGGAATTATAGCTAACTCTCGAGAACTAAGGAACCTTTATCCGGTTAATCTAGGGCTATCAGGCCCCGATAAGCTGGCGACCAACAAACAGTGTACGCTATTTTTATAGATTGAAGGAGAGGATCTCGGGGATCAACAGTTCCTTAGGAATTATAGCTAACTCTCGAGAACTAAGGAACCTTTATCCGGTTAATCTAGGGCTATCAGGCCCCGATAAGCTGGCGACCAACAAACAGTGTACGCTATTTTTATAGATTGAAGGAGAGGATCTCGGGGATCAACAGTTCCTTAGGAATTATAGCTAACTCTCGAGAACTAAGGAACCTTTATCCGGTTAATCTAGGGCTATCAGGCCCCGATAAGCTGGCGACCAACAAACAGTGTACGCTATTTTTATAGATTGAAGGAGAGGATCTCGGGGATCAACAGTTCCTTAGGAATTATAGCTAACTCTCGAGAACTAAGGAACCTTTATCCGGTTAATCTAGGGCTATCAGGCCCCGATAAGCTGGCGACCAACAAACAGTGTACGCTATTTTTATAGATTGAAGGAGAGGATCTCGGGGATCAACAGTTCCTTAGGAATTATAGCTAACTCTCGAGAACTAAGGAACCTTTATCCGGTTAATCTAGGGCTATCAGGCCCCGATAAGCTGGCGACCAACAAACAGTGTACGCTATTTTTATAGATTGAAGGAGAGGATCTCGGGGATCAACAGTTCCTTAGGAATTATAGCTAACTCTCGAGAACTAAGGAACCTTTATCCGGTTAATCTAGGGCTATCAGGCCCCGATAAGCTGGCGACCAACAAACAGTGTACGCTATTTTTATAGATTGAAGGAGAGGATCTCGGGGATCAACAGTTCCTTAGGAATTATAGCTAACTCTCGAGAACTAAGGAACCTTTATCCGGTTAATCTAGGGCTATCAGGCCCCGATAAGCTGGCGACCAACAAACAGTGTACGCTATTTTTATAGATTGAAGGAGAGGATCTCGGGGATCAACAGTTCCTTAGGAATTATAGCTAACTCTCGAGAACTAAGGAACCTTTATCCGGTTAATCTAGGGCTATCAGGCCCCGATAAGCTGGCGACCAACAAACAGTGTACGCTATTTTTATAGATTGAAGGAGAGGATCTCGGGGATCAACAGTTCCTTAGGAATTATAGCTAACTCTCGAGAACTAAGGAACCTTTATCCGGTTAATCTAGGGCTATCAGGCCCCGATAAGCTGGCGACCAACAAACAGTGTACGCTATTTTTATAGATTGAAGGAGAGGATCTCGGGGATCAACAGTTCCTTAGGAATTATAGCTAACTCTCGAGAACTAAGGAACCTTTATCCGGTTAATCTAGGGCTATCAGGCCCCGATAAGCTGGCGACCAACAAACAGTGTACGCTATTTTTATAGATTGAAGGAGAGGATCTCGGGGATCAACAGTTCCTTAGGAATTATAGCTAACTCTCGAGAACTAAGGAACCTTTATCCGGTTAATCTAGGGCTATCAGGCCCCGATAAGCTGGCGACCAACAAACAGTGTACGCTATTTTTATAGATTGAAGGAGAGGATCTCGGGGATCAACAGTTCCTTAGGAATTATAGCTAACTCTCGAGAACTAAGGAACCTTTATCCGGTTAATCTAGGGCTATCAGGCCCCGATAAGCTGGCGACCAACAAACAGTGTACGCTATTTTTATAGATTGAAGGAGAGGATCTCGGGGATCAACAGTTCCTTAGGAATTATAGCTAACTCTCGAGAACTAAGGAACCTTTATCCGGTTAATCTAGGGCTATCAGGCCCCGATAAGCTGGCGACCAACAAACAGTGTACGCTATTTTTATAGATTGAAGGAGAGGATCTCGGGGATCAACAGTTCCTTAGGAATTATAGCTAACTCTCGAGAACTAAGGAACCTTTATCCGGTTAATCTAGGGCTATCAGGCCCCGATAAGCTGGCGACCAACAAACAGTGTACGCTATTTTTATAGATTGAAGGAGAGGATCTCGGGGATCAACAGTTCCTTAGGAATTATAGCTAACTCTCGAGAACTAAGGAACCTTTATCCGGTTAATCTAGGGCTATCAGGCCCCGATAAGCTGGCGACCAACAAACAGTGTACGCTATTTTTATAGATTGAAGGAGAGGATCTCGGGGATCAACAGTTCCTTAGGAATTATAGCTAACTCTCGAGAACTAAGGAACCTTTATCCGGTTAATCTAGGGCTATCAGGCCCCGATAAGCTGGCGACCAACAAACAGTGTACGCTATTTTTATAGATTGAAGGAGAGGATCTCGGGGATCAACAGTTCCTTAGGAATTATAGCTAACTCTCGAGAACTAAGGAACCTTTATCCGGTTAATCTAGGGCTATCAGGCCCCGATAAGCTGGCGACCAACAAACAGTGTACGCTATTTTTATAGATTGAAGGAGAGGATCTCGGGGATCAACAGTTCCTTAGGAATTATAGCTAACTCTCGAGAACTAAGGAACCTTTATCCGGTTAATCTAGGGCTATCAGGCCCCGATAAGCTGGCGACCAACAAACAGTGTACGCTATTTTTATAGATTGAAGGAGAGGATCTCGGGGATCAACAGTTCCTTAGGAATTATAGCTAACTCTCGAGAACTAAGGAACCTTTATCCGGTTAATCTAGGGCTATCAGGCCCCGATAAGCTGGCGACCAACAAACAGTGTACGCTATTTTTATAGATTGAAGGAGAGGATCTCGGGGATCAACAGTTCCTTAGGAATTATAGCTAACTCTCGAGAACTAAGGAACCTTTATCCGGTTAATCTAGGGCTATCAGGCCCCGATAAGCTGGCGACCAACAAACAGTGTACGCTATTTTTATAGATTGAAGGAGAGGATCTCGGGGATCAACAGTTCCTTAGGAATTATAGCTAACTCTCGAGAACTAAGGAACCTTTATCCGGTTAATCTAGGGCTATCAGGCCCCGATAAGCTGGCGACCAACAAACAGTGTACGCTATTTTTATAGATTGAAGGAGAGGATCTCGGGGATCAACAGTTCCTTAGGAATTATAGCTAACTCTCGAGAACTAAGGAACCTTTATCCGGTTAATCTAGGGCTATCAGGCCCCGATAAGCTGGCGACCAACAAACAGTGTACGCTATTTTTATAGATTGAAGGAGAGGATCTCGGGGATCAACAGTTCCTTAGGAATTATAGCTAACTCTCGAGAACTAAGGAACCTTTATCCGGTTAATCTAGGGCTATCAGGCCCCGATAAGCTGGCGACCAACAAACAGTGTACGCTATTTTTATAGATTGAAGGAGAGGATCTCGGGGATCAACAGTTCCTTAGGAATTATAGCTAACTCTCGAGAACTAAGGAACCTTTATCCGGTTAATCTAGGGCTATCAGGCCCCGATAAGCTGGCGACCAACAAACAGTGTACGCTATTTTTATAGATTGAAGGAGAGGATCTCGGGGATCAACAGTTCCTTAGGAATTATAGCTAACTCTCGAGAACTAAGGAACCTTTATCCGGTTAATCTAGGGCTATCAGGCCCCGATAAGCTGGCGACCAACAAACAGTGTACGCTATTTTTATAGATTGAAGGAGAGGATCTCGGGGATCAACAGTTCCTTAGGAATTATAGCTAACTCTCGAGAACTAAGGAACCTTTATCCGGTTAATCTAGGGCTATCAGGCCCCGATAAGCTGGCGACCAACAAACAGTGTACGCTATTTTTATAGATTGAAGGAGAGGATCTCGGGGATCAACAGTTCCTTAGGAATTATAGCTAACTCTCGAGAACTAAGGAACCTTTATCCGGTTAATCTAGGGCTATCAGGCCCCGATAAGCTGGCGACCAACAAACAGTGTACGCTATTTTTATAGATTGAAGGAGAGGATCTCGGGGATCAACAGTTCCTTAGGAATTATAGCTAACTCTCGAGAACTAAGGAACCTTTATCCGGTTAATCTAGGGCTATCAGGCCCCGATAAGCTGGCGACCAACAAACAGTGTACGCTATTTTTATAGATTGAAGGAGAGGATCTCGGGGATCAACAGTTCCTTAGGAATTATAGCTAACTCTCGAGAACTAAGGAACCTTTATCCGGTTAATCTAGGGCTATCAGGCCCCGATAAGCTGGCGACCAACAAACAGTGTACGCTATTTTTATAGATTGAAGGAGAGGATCTCGGGGATCAACAGTTCCTTAGGAATTATAGCTAACTCTCGAGAACTAAGGAACCTTTATCCGGTTAATCTAGGGCTATCAGGCCCCGATAAGCTGGCGACCAACAAACAGTGTACGCTATTTTTATAGATTGAAGGAGAGGATCTCGGGGATCAACAGTTCCTTAGGAATTATAGCTAACTCTCGAGAACTAAGGAACCTTTATCCGGTTAATCTAGGGCTATCAGGCCCCGATAAGCTGGCGACCAACAAACAGTGTACGCTATTTTTATAGATTGAAGGAGAGGATCTCGGGGATCAACAGTTCCTTAGGAATTATAGCTAACTCTCGAGAACTAAGGAACCTTTATCCGGTTAATCTAGGGCTATCAGGCCCCGATAAGCTGGCGACCAACAAACAGTGTACGCTATTTTTATAGATTGAAGGAGAGGATCTCGGGGATCAACAGTTCCTTAGGAATTATAGCTAACTCTCGAGAACTAAGGAACCTTTATCCGGTTAATCTAGGGCTATCAGGCCCCGATAAGCTGGCGACCAACAAACAGTGTACGCTATTTTTATAGATTGAAGGAGAGGATCTCGGGGATCAACAGTTCCTTAGGAATTATAGCTAACTCTCGAGAACTAAGGAACCTTTATCCGGTTAATCTAGGGCTATCAGGCCCCGATAAGCTGGCGACCAACAAACAGTGTACGCTATTTTTATAGATTGAAGGAGAGGATCTCGGGGATCAACAGTTCCTTAGGAATTATAGCTAACTCTCGAGAACTAAGGAACCTTTATCCGGTTAATCTAGGGCTATCAGGCCCCGATAAGCTGGCGACCAACAAACAGTGTACGCTATTTTTATAGATTGAAGGAGAGGATCTCGGGGATCAACAGTTCCTTAGGAATTATAGCTAACTCTCGAGAACTAAGGAACCTTTATCCGGTTAATCTAGGGCTATCAGGCCCCGATAAGCTGGCGACCAACAAACAGTGTACGCTATTTTTATAGATTGAAGGAGAGGATCTCGGGGATCAACAGTTCCTTAGGAATTATAGCTAACTCTCGAGAACTAAGGAACCTTTATCCGGTTAATCTAGGGCTATCAGGCCCCGATAAGCTGGCGACCAACAAACAGTGTACGCTATTTTTATAGATTGAAGGAGAGGATCTCGGGGATCAACAGTTCCTTAGGAATTATAGCTAACTCTCGAGAACTAAGGAACCTTTATCCGGTTAATCTAGGGCTATCAGGCCCCGATAAGCTGGCGACCAACAAACAGTGTACGCTATTTTTATAGATTGAAGGAGAGGATCTCGGGGATCAACAGTTCCTTAGGAATTATAGCTAACTCTCGAGAACTAAGGAACCTTTATCCGGTTAATCTAGGGCTATCAGGCCCCGATAAGCTGGCGACCAACAAACAGTGTACGCTATTTTTATAGATTGAAGGAGAGGATCTCGGGGATCAACAGTTCCTTAGGAATTATAGCTAACTCTCGAGAACTAAGGAACCTTTATCCGGTTAATCTAGGGCTATCAGGCTCCGAAAATGTGATGACCAACTAACAGTGTAGGCCATTTTGATAAGGTGAAGAAGAGAATCTAGGGGAACAACATATCCTTGAGAATAATAGCTAAGTCTTGACAACTGTGGGACCTTAATCAGGTTAATCTAGAGCTATCAGGCCCCGAAAAGTTTACGATCATCCAACAATTTAGGCCATTTTGATAGGGTGTAGGATATGATTTTGGGGATCAAGAACTCCAAGAACTTACCCTCATGAGTCTCAGAATCTTACCCTTCATTTCATCTTACCTGAAACATAAATTTTCATTATATTAAACTATTTGGAATATCAAAGGTTAAGAATATCACTAAAATAAATATTCAAGTATAATAAAAGATAAAAAATTGTGATATATGCAAAAAAAACTTACATAATACTCATATCCAAATAATAAACATATTATTTGGGAACACTAAATCAGTTTATAAATATATAATTTTTTGTATAATATATTCACAGTATAATATATTATATGATATATTCACGTCATAAGATGTTGGCAATAAAAAATGTACACGGGACCATACCATGTAAATATCTCTTAAAAGTGTTAAAATCAGCGAAATTAGCTCTTTAAAAAAACCCATCGTTTTATTTATAATAGTACACCAACTAAATTCCATGTAGGACCTTATCATGCAAAAAAATAATTAATAAAAAAATTAAACCCGCAGAACATTTCTTCATACAATGTACGGTCCTAAATGAATTTCGTTGTTAAACCTCTATTGATAAAAGGGTTGTGTAAAGGAGCGAATTTCGTTCGAGCAAATTATGTTTTGCGGATTGTTTTTTCTTAAAAAAATATACCTCAAAGAGAAATTTATTTCGCTTAATTTTCTTCCATTTTTATGATGAATAATATTAACATAAATACAGATCAAAATAGGTGTTTTAATTTGTATATTTACAAATAAAGTGTATTCACTGTTTTGGTATGATTCACAGTGTTTTATTTTTTTTTTGTTTTGTTTTTGGATTTTCGGATTCTAGCTGACTTGAAAAGTAAAATACCAATCTGGGGGAGGTGGAGGTCGTGATTTTAATTTTTCTATACGATTTTTGGGCACGATAATCCAAGACAACTGGAGAACAAAAAAGCTCTTTCTCTAAAATATAAATAGGCAAAAGGCATTGTTTGTTGCAGAAAATATGAGTTATTTATGAGGACTTAGTTCTTCCTTATTTAAATTCAATATTTAAATGATCATCTTTCTACTCGGAAAAATAGATAAATTTAGACTAAATTTTACCTTGGGGCAGTTTTTTTAATGTATCTCAAACCTTTGCAAATTGTGACATTTATGCACAGTAGGAGTGAACCAACAAGCCGAAGGAAGGCATTTGCCCTATAAAGCTAGGAAAGCAAGACCCGAAGGACACTTTTTAGATTCATATATAGTATTTATATATCAGTGACAGCCTTAATATATGTACCCCTCTAATATATAGTGACAGCAACATTCATATATATATATAACATAGTAACTAAG
>KZ808194.1:144595-160623 GCA_000696205.2 Oncopeltus fasciatus | reverse complement strand
CGGGCAGACGATGTTTTATTATTATTATTATTTTTTTTTTTTTTAGTGTGATCCGGAGGAAAATAGCTATTGAGGTTGTTATGACAGATCTTAAGACAATTTTTCAGATTTTTCCTACGATCCTTCGTACTAGACACTAAAAATTATTATCACCAAAAGTTTAATATATATATATTACTGTGTGTGTCAGTAGAAATTTTTTTGAATTTTTCGCAGAAATTTGATTCGTCTCTTTTAAACATGAGAATAATCTGTTAAGTTGTTGATCTATATTTTTATAAGAATCTCTACTTAATTTCCCAATCCAAAAACTTCGGTACTACGACTTCAACTTAAGGCTGTGTCTATGTTCATATATATATATATGTATATAAACTTAGTAAACTTTGAAAAGAATGAATATTGTAATGAGTAGTCAAAGCTCTATATAAATTCTTGAAAATATATCGATACTAATAAAACAATAATTCCAGTTTAATTCTGAATGAGAGGGAAGACTGTCTATGATCTGGTAGGGGCCTTGAAATATAACATTACACACATAACGTGTTCCCTGATGAAGGGACTCTTGGTTACGAAGGGGCTCTGACTTTAGAGAAACACATATATTCGTATCTGTACAGATTGAGGTGTTTATTGTCTTATTTAATTTACACATTATTTTTCTTATTCATTTGATATTTCGATTATTTTTAATTATTGTACCTATTATTATTATTACCAAATTTTATTTGATAAGTTAATAAATTATGTTAAATGAGGTATATTTTTGAAATTAACAATAAATGAATAAAAACAGAAACACATTTTATAGCACAAATAAATTATAAATTTGTTTTGTTTTTAATATTTAATAAAAAATGAATTTTAAGGAATTATAAATTTTTAAGTTAACAATTAGTTTTACACCTAAATTTAAAATAAAAAGTTTCAATTACTTTGCTGTTTCGCTACGCATAAACTTCACAAGGAACTGCGGCACTAAAACATAAAAGTCTTTTCTATTTATGACGTATGTCGTTGGGGGAATTTCACAACTATTTCAATATTGAACGTTTTAATATTGAATGTGGAAGCTTTCTACTTTTATCATTCACATCTCTCTCTCTCTCTCTCTCTCTCTCTCGTTTCCTTTTCCTCTTTTCTCCCCCGAAATCTCCCCCCTCTCTTTCTGTCTGAGAAAGAGATAGAGATTATAGGGGAAGTGAATATGATTGTCATTATGTGTGTTGGTGTTCGTGCATTTGCATGTGGATGGCGTTTATGCATGTGTGCAAGTATTGATACGGACTTATGTGTATAGTTGTATTGGTTTTTTTTAAAATTGATATATTTTTTATATCAAGATCTTTTTTCTAGTCTTTCAAGAATTGCCAAAATATTCTCAATAGTACTTCAAAAATTAAAATGTACGCTCCATTACGGGATATAAATAATTATATAAAGTAGCGTTCGTGTGTCTCCCTCCCTCTTCCCCCCCCCCACCCTCTAACACTCTCTCACACTCCCACTATAAATATTGTTATTCCTGCACAAATGGCAAATGTAGAAAATAGTCATAACTATTGACAAGTCAAAATAATTCCCTATAGTCTGTCATGACACACACACGCACGCACGCACGCACGCACGCACACACACACACACACACACACACACAATAATTGTGTATTTATACGAGTGTGTATGTGTATAAGTTTGAACAATTTTTCATGTCTGATCGTTTTGCTAACTTTAATAGGCTAGCTTCCCTAATACTTTTTGAGTTATTTTTTTTTGAGGGGAGTATATTGAAATTTATAATAGACTTATACCACACACGCTCGCGTGGAGGCACACCACCTATCCCCGATCCCAAACCCACACATGCACGCACGCCACTCACAAAGACACATACCGACTCATCTATAGATGCATACAATTATATTGACAAAATGTTTCGCTTTCGTGGTCTGTGTTGAATCGGTGAAGTAATTTCCCAAGTGGAGTCATATAACACAGTACCGAGGAGTACCAGCCTGGTTTCTTTGAAGGAGATCTGCTAAAAATAAAACTTTACAGTCTCTTAAACGAATGAAACGCTCCTGACAAAGAAGTCCTGTCGAGACAGATGTGGATGAAGGCACGTGCTCGAATCGTCTCGTGCAAGAAAAACGACCGCACCTCCTCCACACCCAGGACATCTGCTCCTGCGCAAGCAGTCCGCTCAGCTGTCTACCTAATGGCATCTAGAGTTCCACTTATTGCCCACACACCTGACTCCACGATCAGGGGCTCACAGGAGATAGCAAAAGAAGAAAATGAAGAAGTTATTAGATGATTTTAGATGGGGTTCGGTCAAGATTGATAAAAAAAAAAATACAAATTTATAAAAAAGTGTATTTTTTAAAAGATTATCTGCCAACGTTTCGGCTTACATTGTAAGCCATCTTTAGGTCTGTAATATACAATATCATGAGAAAAACATAATAATTGACAATATTATAATACAGAATTACCATAATGTAATGTGATATCAAAAGTATGAATGTAATAAGCTATGTAAGCTATTAAGTTAATAAGCTATTAAGTTATTAATTTCTATGACTGAGAAAATATAATTTTTCAAAAATTTCCCACAGACACCGTGGGTGGTGGAAGGGTGGTAAAAAAAACAAACTCTCCATTTAAACAATAAAATGTTTGCTACACTTTTCCTCCCCATCGCTAAAATATTTAATTTCATTAAAACCATTTCAGCTATTTAGTGAAAAGTACAATGCGGGGGAAACATATTTATTTTGTACCATTTCCTCCATGGATACATGAAATATAAAATTTTGTGAAACGGCGAGCTACAGTTGTTTTTTACAGTTCAAATGTTTGTGCGTCGTAAAGCGAATGTCCAAAAAGTCAGGAGTAATACATGTTTGAGACAAAAGTGAAGCATCATCTGGTAATGATTCAGAAAGTAAATAAGTTTAAAATAAATTGATTAAAAATAAGTTTAAAATAAATTGATTACGTCAGAAACTTTTGCAAGTAAGTTGCCTCATCCGAGATGTAAGGCCATTCGCTTGTACCGCGAGCTTTGCCAAGTCTCCTACGACTAGATTTGACGCTCCGCCTGACGCAGAAGTCAAACTATTTACGTACCGTTTGACGTAAAAACTGACAGCCAGCTAAAACAGATCATTTGATCTAGCACGAACATGCCCATACCTCCTGAATTAGCAAAGAGAAGAATTAGTTATATCTTTAATTTAGAATATAGAAATTCATGAATTTTGTATTTCTCATTAGTATTTGTATTGTAATCGGAAACGATGGAGTTAAAGTATGAATTCTCGTGAATATAAAGAAGAAATCCTTTTTGACCAAATAGGAATAATTAATTAATTAATTTTGCTCTAAAAATGATGGGAGTTAAGTTAAACTATGAGAATGATAATAAAAAAAAAAGTTTTCAGATAATTTTTATAAAGTGAGGTTAGTTTCAGCTTTTAATTTATAATTATTAATTTTTCAGTTTTTTCTTTATTTAATTTTACCAGAGATTGTTCGTTATACATTGTATGGAATAGACAATTCTGGTTATTGTATTTTTTTATTCTCTCACATTTCCCAACAAAACCATTTTTTTCCCAGAATAATCAATGATGAAAGGAAGAAAAATAAGATAATATGAAATTTTGAGCTTATTGCAGTAGCCCAAATTACACTAATTCTAGTCCTATTTTTATTTGTAAATCAATTAATTTGTGATTAAGTTCTAAAGTTGTTAGTAATAATCAATTAAATTATGCTTATTGCCTGAACTTAGAAAAATTATTTTAATAAAATAAATTTTTTTAAGATTTATCATAAAATTTGAAGTTTAATCTTAAAATTTTATTAAATTATTTTCAGTTGTTTCTAAGAAATATTGTATGAAATACAATGCCGTGTATGAAATACGGCATATTACATAAACCAGTCAGGTATTTGAAAAAAATTAAATATTTGATTCTATATCTCTGGAGCGTAAAACATTAAATTTTGAGGATGATTCATGATGAGTTCAATTTAAAATCAATTACAATAGTTCAATTACAATGATCTTCAAAGATTATTAACTGAAAGATTTGAAATAAGAATATTCTGTAATGACCAAAACTCTTTCAATTCAATCAATTTATTAGTGTATAAATAGATTGAGTATTTTTTTAATTAAAATTTTTAGTTCTAATTTTGGGGTAACTACTTAGTTGGCTATCGAGCTCTATAGGGAGAGGTTAGTCAGTCATTTGGAGCTGAACAATTAAAAACTGAATTGTTACCAAAAAAGGTTTTACAAATTTTGCAGGAAAGGATTGTCAGGAACACATTCTTGGGAGCTGAAGAATTAAAAAAAAAATGATTTGTAAAAAAAAGAAGGTTTTTTTAATTTCGCAGGAGAGGATTGTCAGGAATTCGGTCTTGGGAGCTGAAGAATTAAAATTGATTTGTAACCAAAAAAGGTTTTTTTTTAATTTCGCAGGAGAGGATTNACAGATATATGTATATACAATCTTAATGTACCATATTTTTAGCTCCTCTAATAGGTGAATATCCATAGAAATGTTGCAAAATTCGCTTAACATCCAGTAGTTTTCCATATACGCATTAAATGCGTTTACGATAGTAAATGAGGCTTGATCTTTATGAAAACTTTCAGCTGAAATAAACCATAACATTTTTTTTTCTTAGATGATTTGGGGTTCGGTCAAGGTAGATAAAAAAAAAATACAAATTAAAAAAAAAGTGTATTTTTTAAAAAGATAATCTGCCAACGTTTCGGCTTACACTGTAAGCCATCTTTAGGTCTGTAATATACAATATCATGAGAAAAACATAATAATTGACAATATTATAATACAGAATTACCATAATGTAATGTGATATCAAAAGTATGAATGTAATAAGCTATGTAAGCTATTAAGTTAATAAGCTATTAAGTTATTAATTTCTATGACTGAGAAAATATAATTTTTCAAAAATTTCCCACAGACACCGTGGGTGGTGGAAGGGTGGTAAAAAAAACAAACTCTCCATTTAAACAATAAAATGTTTGCTACACTTTTCCTCCCCATCGCTAAAATATTTAATTTCATTAAAACCATTTCAGCTATTTAGTGAAAAGTACAATGCGGGGGAAACATATTTATTTTGTACCATTTCCTCCATGGATACATGAAATATAAAATTTTGTGAAACGGCGAGCTACAGTTGTTTTTTACAGTTCAAATGTTTGTGCGTCGTAAAGCGAATGTCCAAAAAGTCAGGAGTAATACATGTTTGAGACAAAAGTGAAGCATCATCTGGTAATGATTCAGAAAGTAAATAAGTTTAAAATAAATTGATTAAAAATAAGTTTAAAATAAATTGATTACGTCAGAAACTTTTGCAAGTAAGTTGCCTCATCCGAGATGTAAGGCCATTCGCNTGTTGATTAAAAGAGCATTATCTAAATAAGAATTTATAGTACAAATACTTTAAGAATCTAATAAGTCTTTCGTGCATGAGCTGTATTTAACTTGTTTCATTAAGTGGACATCAATATAATTAATTCTGACTCGATCATCTTATTTAAATTCGTAAATATCGTTCCTTAGTAGCTTTTATCATAGTTTCATTGTGTAAACCTTATCGAATAGAATTCATATTTATTGTTCGACAAAGGTAATTCAAATAAAAACGATGATGCGAATATTACAAATTTTGGTCTTCTTCAAAACCCCTTACTCCTTCCTAACACCTCATGTAATTTCAACTAAAAGTAAATTATTTCATTAGTTT
Organism: Oncopeltus fasciatus; assembly: GCA_000696205.2. Classification (NCBI taxonomy): domain Eukaryota; kingdom Metazoa; phylum Arthropoda; class Insecta; order Hemiptera; family Lygaeidae; genus Oncopeltus; species Oncopeltus fasciatus. The sequence continues at coordinate 154,827 of KZ808194.1, read as the reverse complement.
GTATTGAAAAGACTGCATATTGAATTTAGTTTTATATTTTAAAAGTAAAAGGCTCCANATGTATGTGCATTGTCTGTTAGGACTCATCGTCCTAAGACAATAAATTATTTATCTTCCCCCCTTATCCCACTCTCTTTCTCTCTATCTCTCCCACTTTCGTTCTCTGTCGACTTCATCATTACAACTTTTCATCATGACTTTTACAACTTTTTCGGTCTTCTTAGTACAATCTTGCTTGTTAAAGAGTTTGGGAGACTACGTTGTTACATTTCTGCCGGCTTTAAATAATTTGTTGTTTAGTTTTCTAATTATTTCTTAATAACTTGTAAGTACTTGGATAATGAAAATCTGAGAAGCCATGTTTTCTGAGATTACAATGAACCTCCATGAAAGGGTAAATTGTATTCGGGCTGTTATGCTTGCCATTCTCTGACGCATCATTATTAAAATAAGGGATAAAGGAACTCCTTTCTTTCGAAGGAACAAGTTGCAGATTTGACCTAGGGGGTTTTTCTCCAATAAAATATTCTCTTTTCAAAAATTTAGCGAATTAGGTTAATGTAAACAAACTCACCCTTACTAACCTAAAATATAAAACTCTCTAGAGCATACTTTGAGTTTGCTCCTTCCATTTTTTGAGTTTTCTTAGGAGTATTGAAAAGCTCTGATTCTGAGTTTAAACTTAGTTCAATGAAGTTTAAGTTTTTAACATTATTTGATTAGATTTACTTAAAAGCCTAACTACTTAACATAACTCTTCCGAAATGAAGAAATTAAAAATGTAACATTAAATCCACGTATCAAGAATATTATCTATGACGCTTTGCCTTATAATCTGTATATATGTAATATTTTCCATATTTTATTTAAATGGGACAGAACCTTTCGAGAGAAATAAAGGGTCAAAATAGAATGAAAATTAAACGGCATATATTTTGAAGACGGCTTTTGAAACNTATTTGAGGGAAAAGAAAACACTCTTGAAAAATCAGAATTATTTGTTATCTCTTCCTAATGCTTTGGCTTAAATCATACGTAATATACAAATCGATAGAAACTAAATTGAAAAACAATACCGAATACAAATATTAAAACTGAATAAAATAATAGATTGAATCAATACAACGTCTGAAATATTTCAAATGAATATGAATAAACACTCTAATGCAAAATACCTGTTTTCAAGTTATCAAACAAATTGAATATAAGTATGACATAAGCATTATATTCATTATGTTATTGTTATAGCATTATATTTAATATAAATTTATATGAATGATATTTAACAAAGCCTGGTGTGAAAGCAGAATGTCACTGTCAGTCCATTCACAGTTCTCAATTTCCATTGTGTATTGTCAGTGACTGACGGTGACACTCTCTGTCACCTTCACTATGTATTATCATATGTCAATAGCNGCCGTGATATGAGATACGAGTTTGTTTTGGTTATCAACGTCTAGGTTATTACGTCAGAGCGTGGGATTTCATGACATTGGTCTTGTATGAGAGTAAGATGCAAAACCACAAACTTATACATGGTATTCGCCAATATTTCTAGAATTATGGGTTCCATCTTCAATTTAAAAAAAAAAAAATTAAAATTACTCTAATATAAAATTCGAATATTCTATGCTGTAAACGTAGCTTCTATACTGTATAGTTAATACTGAAATTTGTCATTATAAAGGGTCAACATATGAATATAGGGTTGAAGACTAATAAATTTACATGATTAATTTAAAAATGCTTGTTTCATTAAAATTAATTATTTCAATAATTCTTTAGAATAAAGGTCTATTGGATATTTGAGGGAAATGAAAACACTCTTGAAAAATCAGAATTATTTGTTATCTCTACCTAATGCTTCGGCTTAAATCATACGTAATATACAAATCAATAGAAACTAAATTGAAAAACAATNAAAAATGTATATATATATATATATATAGAATCTTCGACTAGTTAGGGGGCTACGATACCACGTCATGTTAGTATAGTAAGGTAAGTCTCGTGCACTCTACCGTCCTAAAATTTTAAAATAATGAAACCAAATTAGGTATTTAAGCTTTCACTTCAAACCGTTAGATAATTTCGTAAACGGGGTTAAAATTCTTTGGAGGATTAGTGGGGAAACACAATTTCAAAATCGTCAAATCTTATAGCGTTATGAAAAAAATGCATAGTGCAATGTTGTGGTAAAATGTAACTTTATAACTATTTTTTTAAACATTTGTCAAGAAAGAATATTTATGAAGTGTCGGGTGGGACCTCAAATTTTTAAAATATAGAAACCAAATTCGGTTTTTAGACTTTTTTAAATTGAAATTTAAAATTATTAGTTAAAATTGAATAATGTGGAGAGGGGGTGTTTAGAAGCAATATATTTACCTCTAATATTGTATTTCCTTTGTTTTTATTCGAGTTTCAAAAAAGCTTCTTCTTTTTTTTTTTTTAAATTAAGTGTTAGCCTCCCATTCAACCACTTAGGGTCACGGGAGGAGGGGCTACCTACAGGTTGCCATCCCATTCTAAACAACCATGAATAAGGATAAGCTTTTACTAATAAATAAAAGATTGACCTGGGCGGGATTCGAACCCGCAGCGCTAGGATTTAGAGACAGGAACGGATCCCATGAGCTACCCTGGCGTCCATTAAAAAAAGTTTGTAGAATATAATAGATGTAAAATGTAATTTTCTAATGTTTATTTTCTACTTTTATTTTTTATTATTTTACGAAAAACGCACTAAGGAAGAAATTTACGAATGAAGCTACGATGGGTGTGACCCTCATTCCGAATTTTCCTTGGCGAGTCAAGGGCTAAATTTAACGTACATACCTTTTAGATTCATTGTTCTCTACAGTTCGTAAATTAAATTTTGTCATCAACTTTAATGCATATCTATCTTAAATAAAAAATGCGAAATCTTCTTAGATAACACAGCTCCTCTGTGACTGACTTTTATATTTGGACTTTATGCCCGCATTTCTATAATTGTAGCTATTCAAGGGAATTCTTTGATTCATCGAAATATGTCCTCCGAGTGGGGAAACACTTNATATAACGGATCATATTTTTAGTTTCTATAATTTAAGATCGTTGAAGATCCCTTGAAATTTTTTACAGGCTGATTCATGCTACCAGTGTGATTAGCTTGATTGCCCTAAGGAAAATATGATAAAAACTAGTCTTAAATAAATTTAAGAGTCTTACGCAGACGTCTTTTCGGGAGCTTAATGTATATATATATATGTGTATAGAATCTTCGACTAGTTAGGGGGCTACGATTGGTACCACGTCATGTTAGTAAAGTAAGGTAAGTCTCGTGCACTCTACCGTCCTAAAATTTTAAAATAATGAAACCAAATTAGGTATTTAAGCTTTCTCTTCAAACCGTTAGATAATTTCGTTAACGGGGTTAAAATTCTTTGGAGGATTAGTGGGGAAACACAATTTCAAAATCGTCAAATCTTATAGCGTTATGAAAAAAATGCATAGTGCAATGTTGTGGTAAAATGTAACTTTATAACTATTTTTTTAAACATTTGTCAAAAAAGAATATTTATGAAGTGTTGGGTGGGACTTATATATAGAAACCAAATTCGGTTTTTAGACTTTTTTAAATTGAAATTTAAAATGATTAGTTAGAATTGAATAATGTGGAGAGGAGGAGTTTAGAAGTAATATATTTACCTCTAATATTGTATTTCCTTTGTTTTTATTCGAGTTTCAAAAAAGCTTCTTTTTTTTTAAATTTAAGTGTGAGCCTCCCATTCAACCACTTAGGGTCACAGAAGGAGGGGCTACCTACAGGTTGCCATCCCATTCTAAACTGGGATATGCTCATCTGTTTTTAATGCCATCCCATTCTATAAATAAGCTTTTACTAATAAATAAAAGATTTCCGTCGGTGGGATTCGAACCCGCAGCGCTAGAATTTCGAGACAGGAACGGATCCCATGAGCTACCCTGGCGTCCATTAAAAAAGTTTGTAGAATATAATAGATGTAAAATTTAATTTTATAATGTTTATTTTCAATTATTATTATTATTTTTTATTTTTTTACGAAAAACGCACTAAGGAAGAAATTTACGAATGAAGCTACGATGGGTGTGACCCTCACTCCTAAATTTCCTTGACGAGTCAAGGGCTAAATTTAGCGTACATACCTTTTATATTCATTGTTCTCTACAGTTCGTAAATTAAATTTTGTCATTAACTTTAATGCATATCTATCTTAAATAAAAAATGCGAAATTTTCTTAGATACCACAGCTCCTCTGTAACTGTCTTTTATATTTGGACTTTATGCCCGCATTTCTATAATTGTAGCTATTCAAGGGAATTCTTTGATTCATCGAAATATGTCCTCCGAGTGGGGAAACACTTATAATCTTATCTTTTCAAAGATTATTCAATAATCCTCCGACACCAGTGATAATGCGACGGCTGTTTCAAGGATGTCTTCTTTTGCATTCTAAGGAAAAATAAAAAAAAACAATCAGCGAGTGAACTCATTGACCTTTTTGTTTTTCATTACTCTAGAAATACGATTTGACACGTCTCTACAGACCCAGAACGCTCTATTTGATGACATTAAAAAAAAAAAAATTAATTTTTACTATAAATAAATTGCTGGAAGATGTGCAGAATTAACATCATCTCTTCACATTTTTCGTATTATAATTTTATAAGTTAGGAGCTTTCGAATAAGGTTTTGTTCATGAGCTACCCTACACTCATGAATAGTGTCCAGGGAAGGACATTTCTTCAATACGTGCCTGAGGGGAACCTTTGTTTAAGAAACAGTTCAAAATCTAAAAATGTAAAATAAAATTAATGATGAATTATCGTTTATTCTCCATAACTTACTTCGTTTTGTCTTTGCACGAGTTCTCAAAACAAGACTAATGATGCTTCTTGTACGATTACCCTAACACTAAAATGTGCATTCGAGATCAGAGGCGAGGACGATTAAGAATAGGCAATGGAGAGTTATCTGGACTCTGTGAAAAATCATGAGTTAAAAAAATGCCAAAGTATTTTATTCTGGTTTATTAATTTATAATTTCTATGTATCTATAGGAATTGATCAAAATATTAATGGTTAACTTTAACTGAAATGTAAAAGAACATTTTAAAACTAAGTTTGATTATGAAAAATATTATCTTTATGGGCTGGCTAAATAGAAGAAATTAATTAATTGATTTGGCAATTTTCTCTTATCAGAAAATTTCTTAATATTAATATTTTTTCTCATCCAATACCAAACATTTACCATACCCTTTGTAGAAATAATTTTTTCCTTCCAGTGACACTTAAATTCTATTTTCCTCAGAGCTCAAAAAACGTCATTTCTTTTAAACTATTTTATTTCGATATCCCTTGATACTTCAAGTGTAAATATTTTAAATTTCGTTACTAAATGATTAAAAAACAACTGCTATGGGAAAAAGTATTCCTGACAAAAATTGCTTATAGATATTAGAAATACCAATTGTCATGTGAATTTTTTTTGTTAGTTTTAGCCTAACTTTTATTGTCCTTAAAAAATATTTTTTTTATGTTGTTTGACTATCTTATTTAGTGGGGTTCGAATCGGCTAATGGTTACCAAGGGCAATTGGGGTTCGATCAATGAGCCGAAAAATAAACATATCCTAGGGTTTCTTCTGATAGATAAATACTCCCCTATCGCTTTCATGATAGCCCTGACATTGAAAGAAAATGCGTTTTTTCTCCCACCGGCTCATTGACCGAAACTTCTTCAAATGTATATTTACGGTCATCAACCTTCTGAACCGTAATTATTGCTTATGTGGTCAGAGCACAGTCAGTTTTTTTTCTTTCACTCTTCGATGATGCGTCTTAATGACGCAACGGTTTCCTGGTTTGCTCTAAGAACACCCAGCCCTAATTTGGTGCCTTTCTTAATTGCAAAGTAAAAACCACGCGTGCAGAACTATGTGCTGACAACACTCCTTCATTATTGCGTGGGTCGTCAAGCGATTAGCTTTGGTGCCATGATGCAACTTTAAAAAATTTACAGCAGATCTTCACGGATGTGATCCTACATTGGAGAAGTTAAAACGTTATTCCGTTAAAAATATATATGTTTTTATATGCTCATCTGTATTTAAGCTTCTCTTTGCAAACCTTTATTCGTAAGTGATTTAATACAGAAGGGATCAAAATTTTAAATTTTCATATTTTATCGCGACATATTTTATATATTATCGCGATGAAAAAAAAAATGTATAAAACAAAATGAGAATACATTGTAATTTTGAACTATGCATTTATATTTTGCATCATTTTTTCAGAAAAACGCTTATTAAGGAAGTTAAGAATGTAATTTCGAATATTAGGAGGGTTCTCTTGTTTTTTAAAATATAGAAACCAAATTAAGTATAAGGGTTTTTTTTCGCATACAATTGAAAGAAATAATTTTGGTTGAATTTAAAAAATACCGAGTGGGGGGGGGGNATTTTGTAAATTTACCTAATTTTTCATAAGCAAAATCCATCAATCCTATGGGAGTAAATAAAGGGTTTAACATTTAAAATTACATTTTCACCTTTCAACTAGAGGTTTGTGCTATTTCGACAAATGCATTGCCCTTAATATTTATTTTCCTCTTAATATTTCATTGCATACCAAACAGTTGTCCTTCATTGAAATGGTGGGCTGGAGTCTAAACATATCTATGCAACCATGTGCTGATTACTTTATTTGTTTAGAGCTAACCTACTGTGGTAAAATTATAAAAATGGTTCAGTTTACCATTTTTCATTTAAATTTAAACTGTAGGTTGAGTCCATTTCTGTGAGATACCTAATTAAATACAAGAAGATGCTAAAGAGGTTAAAATAGCTATAACTTTGAGACATCTACACTTACCAACCCTTGGACTTTTTCCTTTTGACAAACTCATTAAAAATCACCTGGTCACACTAATAGTTTTCATCATATTTGCACCATTTGGTCCTCAAAGAATTGTTTTTAAATTCACATCATTTATTTTATTCTATAATTATAAAATTCCATAATTTGTAAACCTCTCAACATTGCCCAAAAAATGCTAAAAATCTATTTTAAAATATGTAAAAAAATAAATTGTGAAATAATATGCAACATTTTCCTTCAGTTTTTTGTTTTTCATTTTAATCCTTTTTAAAAATTCAATCTTTTTATATAATAAAATCATTCCATACATCAAAGTTTTTCATTTTTATTTTACTAAAACTACACCATTCAATGCTTTAATAAATAATTGTACAGTGAGTATTGAAAAGGTAAAAATTCCAAACTACACATATTTTTGTTACTAATAAAGAAAAAAAAATCCTTATTTTGTTTTAAAACAACACAGATCTATTTACAAGATGTAGTTATTTACATTAGTTAAAGGTTAACTAGGCAAAAAAAAACAACAAAACAAAAACAGGAACACCCAGTCAACTGGTTCCAGGTATACAGATAACTATATCAGACAGAGGAGTGAGCTGATCTAATGCGCCTTTGTACAAAGCTTCATTGATAATTCTCTCACAGAACAGCCTTTGCTTTTCTTCCATTTTCCTAAGTTTAGCAGCAACTGTGACTCCGTAAGCATCATATTCATCGCATTCGATTGTTTTTCCTCTGTCCCAAGAATTTTTTTTGAAGGTAAGAAAAGTAGAGAGATTGGTCCGAGAAGAGAGATCATTCTTTTTCACAGGTTCTTTTTTGATTCTTAACCTTTCAACTGGGTCATCTACTTCTTCATCATTAATTAGTAGTGGACTAGAAAAGCTGTCATCCTTTGACTGCAAAATATTACAAATAATTACCAATAATAGAAGTAAATAAATAAGATAAAATAAATATTACATAATCGCTTTAAAACTAATAGGCCTAAGACATTTTTGACCATTAAGAAATTCATTACCATAGAAATTATTTTTGAAGTAAAAAATCTTACCATGCCTTCTTACTGAAAGAGAGAATGGCAGTTGCCATTATAGAACATAGTACATAATTTGTTTTTAATATTTCTATGTGTGTGTAAGTAATGGTCTAGATTTTTGAAAGGGTCCTGGGACACCCAGCTTTAATAGGTACTATTAAGTCAATAAATAAAAAAAAATTAGGTGACCAGCAGGTTTGCTGACCACACACTTTCTCTAGTGAGCTTTGGCTCATTGTAGAGCCATTGGGCAAGACATAGTCAAGACCCTACAAGACATCGACATAATCTTTGGATTGCAAATGAGCATATCTGTAACATGTATTCCCTCCTCCATAAACTTGTCTGACCTAATATTGTAGAAGTATTTTCTTCTTCTTACTGGAGCTTATAACATACACAAGAAAAACCCACACTCATACGGACATCACTTTTAAAATAGATCCAAGGTCCCCCCAGAAAAAAAAAAAAAAATTTCAATAAAAATCGCTTTAGGGGAGAAGGTGACCACTTTCAAATGACACCACTCTCAATTCATTCTTCTTAAATGAGTTTCTATTGAATTGATGCTAAAATTAATTTGAAATGTCTGTTACGGAGGTGCAGTGTAAACTAAGGATGTTTCCATGTTTCCTTGATGTAAATTGAGTACAGTAAATTACTAGTTTGACGTCAAACTCCGATGAGCACTATGAAGTGAAATGTTAAATGTCGCTGAGGCTGGCTCTACACCATCCGTGGAGGAGGGGTTGTGAGAGATTCTAATTCTCTATGTTCATATTAAATATCCAACTCATTTATGCTTTTTGTATGTACGTTTTAAAATAAAATTTATAACCATTTTAATTTTAAAGTATTCACTTGGTCCTCCCAAATCCTTCCCTACCCTGTTCATCCGACTTCAGCCAAAAACAATTATTTTTTGGGGTTGGGTCAAGGTAGATCCAAAAAAATACAAATTTCAAAAAATGTGTATTTTTTTAATTATCTGCTAACGTTTCGGCTTACATTGTAAGCTATCTTCAGGGCTACCATGAAGGCAAGACGTCCCGTCTTATCCCTAAGATCACATTTTCGTGTTATAAAACGTTGGCAGATAATTTAAAAAATACACATTTTTTTTTTTTAAATTTGTGAGTATTTATGTTCCTTAACTTTTTCTTAAGAGTAACCATCACGAAAATAATTAAGATTTATGTTTGATCATCATTCTCAATCGCTTTATGAAGCGTTTGAGGATATTATAATATGGTTTGTGAGATAAAACTCGAGTCTGAAAGCTGTGGACACGNATATATATATATATCGCGAATACTAGGCTATATATTATTGTTTTTGTGTGTTTAAAATAAAGAAACTAAATTCAGTATTTTAATATATTTCTACTCACTCATGCATATATTTGTAAAAGGTTGAAATCTGTCCAAGAGTGAGATAGGGGGTAAATTGATGGTCGAATTGAAAATATTTCAGGTATTTATAGCATTACGAATAAGAAAATGTTATGTTAAGATAAAATAATTTTCTATTTTTTGGAATAAAATTTTTAGTAAAAACGAACATTGTTGTAGATAGTTAGGAATGTAACTAGGACGGTAGAGACTGATATGGAGAAGAAAATACAGTATGTACAGCAATGTTACGAAAAGCATAAGAATGATCTAAAAAAGAGGGAGTTCTTCACTATTAGATACATTTTTTGAATGTTTTCTTTAGATGAATTTCATAAATAAAAAAAAATATGATCCCGTGATTCCTAATTTTTTTGCCTTTACTGTAATAATAAATATTATTACAGTTATTATACTATAAGTAATATTTTCATTGTATCATCAAAAATTGATAATCAATTATCAAGAAAATAACGAGAAGAAGCTTTTTGACACTGCAAAAATGCGACTAAAATAACTTTTACTCAAAGTATTTTATCGACGTCATATATTTATTTATATCCTGTGTTCTATTTTTTGACCGTCAACTCGAGAGTCAGCCAAAGGAGGATTTAATTTTGAACAGTGTTTTAGCAATGATAAGTTTACTTGCAATCCCCGATTATTGCAGTAATTAATTAATTAATATAATTTTTAACGCCACTTAATTTTCTTGGAATTTTTTAATATTTTTCGGCATAAATATTTGCTTTTTTGGCAAATTGTCATAACTAAATGCATTGAATATGTCTCGATTTTGGATGTAAAAAACATTTTATATGGTTTTAAAAAATGAATTCGGAAGCATGTTAACACTCTCTTATTTAAAATATACAATAAAATATTTACCAATT
>KZ808194.1:93047-104446 GCA_000696205.2 Oncopeltus fasciatus | reverse complement strand
TTTTATTTCTGTTTATATATATATATATATAAATGAACACATATTAAGGAAAATATTTTGGAATTATAGTTCTTGTGTTATGCAGGTCCTCTTTTTCAATTTAGAAAAAATATTCTTATGCACTTATGGGTCAATAAAAATTGAGAACAAAGATAAATTGAGGCTAATTTATTATAACAAATGATTATACCTACTAATCACAGCTAACAATCAATCCTTTATACTAAATGATTATTAAATAAATACAAATTATAAATTACTTTCGGCTAATAAACATATATGTACAAATAAATTTGAATTTGAGAATCATTGTCAATTATCCCTTCTCTGTTAGCGGCACTGGAATGCAAAAGACCAACCCGACGCATGCGACACGCGATCTGACAGGGTAACTGACATTGGCTGAGACATCACAGACCCGGGGGGCAACTGGCGAGGTGCGTTTATAACTTCATGGAAGGGTTAAGGTGGGAGGGCCTAGAAGAATCTTATATTTATTAAACCTCATTTCCTTCACAGAAGTAAGGAAGTAGGTGGCATCCTTTAATTGGCCTCTTCCCATATAGGCCTGATCCTCTCGTCGCATGCTTCCCTAGTCTTTAACAATATTTAAGCTTTCTATTCCTAGTTCTTTCAGAAATTAATAGAAAGTCATTTACAAATTTGACTAAAAATGTTAAGTAATATCTCTACTCCTTTTTCCCCAGAGTTTCTTGAGCAAGTTTTATATTTTACTAACCAGCTTTATGCGCTCATTTTTCTTTTTACATATTTCAAGATAAAATTAGTTTTATACTTTATTTATGCTCATCCTTAATGAGACGTGGGAAATCTGCATTGTTTAGGGAGCTTTATGCGGCGGACTTATTCCTTTCTACCCCTTTGTTCCAAGGGGGGGAAAAACTACCCTTGGTCACCATTCGGAGGCAAATAGTGATTAGACGGGGCAAAGCCGAAGGCCGGGTCTCTTTGTGAGGCGGAGGACGCAGGCCTATTGTATCCTTATCACTGCCCCAGCTGATAACGACTGACTGATTGTTCTCGGCCCTGTTAGCTGCAATTTGTTCCGCCTTGTACCATGGCTCTTTACTGCTGTCTCGTTTTGACTTCACCTACGCTGGAGTTATGCCTCCATCCAACTTTCATGTTGTATTTTTTCGGCAAAATATTCCATGTTCTATGTATCAGTATATTTAATTAAAATGGGGTTAATTTTGCAATGTTAAACTATTCTGAGTAGAGATTTTATTGGGGGTTCAGTCAAGGTTCTTAAAAAAAAAATATACAATTTAATGAATTATATTTTTTTATTATCTACCAATGTTTCGGCTCACATTTTAAGCCATCTTTTGGGTTATAATGAAAGCAAAAAGGGACGTCGTGTAACCTGGATCAACTCTTCATGACTGTATTCATTGAATATTTAAAATCATTCAGTCATGAAGATCAAATCCAGGTGAGAACACGTCCCCTCTCGCTTTCATGATAGCCCTGAAGATGGCCTACAATTTATGTTGAAACGTCGGCAGATAAAAAAATACATTATTTAAAATTGCATTTTTTTTTGTTGCATAAACCTTAACCGAGCCCTTTACAAATTCTCTACTAATAATCTTCACGGTCAAAAACTCTCCGTTTGCACTCTTGTTCATCCACAATGCACGATGCAATAAATTTCATATAAAGAATGAAGAATAAAACCGCGTTTAGTAACGACTAATCTCCTGAACAATAGCTACATTTTCATTCAAAACGATATGATTACTAATACTACTTTACAACTCCGTCCATTTCAAAATATTTTTAGATTAATAATACATTTTTCTACGATAGCACAAAAGATTTCAAATCCCCAAAGCAATATCGCTGCAAGCTCTTTAAACTCTTTTATTCACTACCAGATTATAGGTCACACGAATTTATATATTAAAAGTCAAAATGAATTTTTTCGTATACTTCTAAGGTGCTTCATTGATCTGGATTAGTGTTCTATACATCATTCTTAGGTAATAATTCGCAGATGAGCGAGATTTCATCAAAGTTATAAAATATTAATGATATGCAGGGATAATATTGTACATGTGAGCTCATTCAATCATGCTATTCACGTTGGTACCATAGAGCCACTTTCCAAGATTAACAAATGATATTCACCGATCCTTCATTGGAGCAGCTAAAAAATGGTCCTTTACAAATGTTATTTATATATATTTGTCTCTACGCGATCTAGCGACCTTATTTTTATAATGATTTAATCCGAATTCTCAATAATAACCAAAGTATGTAAGATTTTTTACCTTAATGGCTGAAATCATTTGAGATAGAGGTAATGTAAAATTTAAAATCTTAATTTATTAAGGTTTTAATCTTAATCTATTGTAATCAATAGAATTACAACATTGTTTTATTAAAATAGGTATAAAATGTATTATTTGAAATCTAGGTCCATAAAGTTTTTAAAAACAACTCATATTAATGAAGATGTATAACAGAGTGATGGGCACACATATTTATATCCATTTTTAATTTAAAAAATGAAATATGAGTTTAATAAGTCACTATTGCCTGTCGGACTTAATATTTATAAAATATTTGTACTAACTATACATCTTATGTTTTTCATTCCGCACGGTTTCTGACTTAATTGAGATCCCGAATAGTGTTTTATTTTCAAAATGGATGGATACTATAAAGGTTAATTATATGTCAATATGCCTTTTTTGATTTGTTGCATTTCTACATTCATTCAATACACCAATTTGTAATTGAATATATTTATTTATATACTTTAAAATTTAAAGGTTAACATATTATAATAATTGAAATATTTTAAAATATTATTATGATTGAATGACGTGTAACAGGTTATAATACTGCTATGGATGGTTTTAATAATAATTAGTTAATACACCCAAGTCTACTATTGTCATAGCAATTATCAGTGCTATAAGATATGCTCTAATAAAAAAAAATAACATATTTCAAAGAGTTTTCCTATATCATTAACTGAAAATCCTGAGAAAGTTTGAGAAACCGGTTTCAATCAAATTTAAATTCGTGGCAAATTTTGTTGTTTAGTTGAGGAACCAGCATCTCAGCGCAAAGTCCCAAACTGGTTTGGAACTGATCCTAAGATCTTTGGTACAATGATACCGGTAATACGGACGTGTTATTTCTATGATCATTTAGATAAAAAAGTATTCAAAAGTTATAAGTTGGACGTTGCGTCGAAGAGTTAACAATTTTTTGTTACATAACAAAATAAAAATAAAATAAACAACACAATTTATCATTGGTTGATCTTCCAATAGAAAGTGATTTCTAATTAAAATAATTCCTATGAGAGACAACTGGAAACTGACCACTAATTATCAACGATCATAAAAAATAATCTACAGTACAGTAAAGTATCAATAAAAAAATAAGTAAAGACATTTTGACAAGAATTTAATGCAGAACTAATTTTTAAACAAACAATTATTTATTTTAAATCTCTATTTCGTTTAGAAATACGGTTTGTTAGCTCTTTACTTATTGTTTCTTCTAAATAGTTCCAAAGAAATTAAGTTTTTATATTGTTTTAAATATCCAAAATATTTCCAGAAAAAAGATTAGCTACATTCGAGTAGAATTCAATAAAATGTGATAAATTAACAAACAATTCAATATACTCAAAGATGCATAGTATCCTATATATTCATATTTTACCTATATATATGTCATAACTCGTTTTAAATATCAATAATCACTGTTTAAATATTTCACTACAAGAACATTTAAATATTTCACTAAAATCTCTTATCACCTGCCGTGAAATATTTGCTTTAATATAATTGTGGGTTTTGTTATATACTTTGTATTTAATAGTTACGAATAGTAATTATTTTTAAAAAATAGATTTTTGATCTAATCTTTTTATTTTAAGTTTTCCTAAACCAATCTTGATAATTTTACCATTTACCAACAGACATACCTTTTTTTTAAAGGCAAAATCGAAACAAATGTAGGAGTACTTCTGAGGAGGGCTTATGAAGAAAATATAGTTGTTCTAATCTAAATATCATTTTAAGATTATTTTAGAACGATAAGGCTACATTTTATAGATAATGATAGTATCTTTTATAAATTTTTAATATTTAAATTAAGGAGAGGGGTGCTTCAGAAAAACACGTTTCTCTTAAGACGAGCATAAATAAGGGTAAATTACGAAACGGATGAAATGATCAGGCATTGTATTTGCAATTATAAATATATTGTAATAAATGAGTTATACGAAATACTTCCATAAAACATAGGAGTAAGGAAATTACATTTTGCACTATCACGTTGTGCTCCATAAAATTCCTTATAATCCAAATAAAAATGTTATTAGGAAGATAAAATATGGCCTGTTCAAATTTTAAATATTTTAAAGTCTTCGAAAAAAAAAAAGAAAGCAACCAATATGAAACATGAGAATGGAATTTTGAAGAATTATTACCAATTAATGAAACAAAATTAATTGTAAAAAAAATGTACAGAATAATTTTTTTTTAAAGAAAGAGTTAATTCAGAATTAATGAAACTTGTTATGCTAACACAAACATTTATTTTAGAGCTTACTTTAAATCTCAGCAAACGCCAATGTAATTACCGAATTGATTTTGAATAACTGCTTAAATTCCATTCTTTTGAATCACTATGGAGAAAACCAGTCCTTATTTATAAAAATTAAAATGTCACTATAGCTTGTATCTCTATATATGTGACAAATTTCACTATCTATATTTTGTTAATTAAGGTAATTACAATATTATTATTAGAAAATTATAATTCTGGATAACATCTATGAATTTTATAATGTTTTTTTAATTTGTGCGAAATCGTCACTTATGTTTTCTCCGCAAAAGTATTCGAAACATACATTTATAATTATTCTATTTTAGTTTTTATTAGTTTGACATACTTATGGGCGAAAGAAGTAATGGTATTTTGCAAATAAATTTGGATATGCCATCCACAGTCTAGGGGACAATAGGTACGGTCTCCATTGTCCGATTCCTAATTGGTAACAGTTTAGCATTCAAAGGAATTAATCGCTCTACCACCGGGGAACGAATTAGGAGTTCTCTGAGAAATAAGAGTAATTTCCTGCGAAAAAACATATATTACTAAATTTACTTAAAACCTTTCTCGCTTACCATAATAAGTAATTTAAAGATATAATGAGACTTTAAAAAGTTAATTGTTTTCAGACCCAAGAGTTGTCACTCTCTTTTTGGAGAATATTTGAAATCATTTTCTCATCTAAAATAAATACCTCTGTCGTTTTATGTACTAGAACTTTAGTATAGTAAGATTGACATGAAAGAGAGAAAATGGCAAATTGCATCTTACAAAAGTGAGAAAGCATTAAGCGAAAAGTTGAAAATCCACTAAGTATTGCTTAGAGTGGTCGATAAGGAAGCGTGGGGAAGTACTCCCCAGTAAGTTATATTAGTAAATATATTCCTGTTGAAGCTTTTTTTTAAATTATTTTATATTAAATTTTAAACTAAATTTCAAAAAATATATTTTATATCCATGATGTTCTACCAAGTAATTCTTAAATAAATATAAACCTTTAATTTGACTTCAAAAATAAATTTTTTCTAAAGTAAAAAACAAACAAGAAAACACACACCTAAATATCGAATTTGATTTGTATATTTTTAAAATGAGAGATCCAGCCCAACTCTTTAAAATTCATTTTTTTAAATTTTCCTTATTATACTTTTTTTTTTGAGAAAATGTTATTGAATAAAAATAAAAATAAAATAAATATGTTATAAAGTAGTATTTTGCACATATCATAATTCATAAATATTTATTGTTTTTTTGGTCAATGAAAAAATTTTTGAATTATTTAAAAAATTTAAACCCCTATTCCCTTCCTTGACTAAGTTCAGCAATTTACTAATTATTATAGTATTTGCGAAAAGATGCTTAAATTTTATTACTTAAAACATTGCTGACCGCATTGTCAGGCAGACACATGTATTATTATTGTTTTCAATCGGTTTGCTTTATGAACCCGAGGGATCATTCACCTCCTGTTGGACATATGTGTATGCTGGACCAGATACACTTTTGGATACACGATCGGTTAGTTTTCTACTAATATTCCTCAGGAAAGCAACGGGTTCCTGTTCCCAGATCCCGCTAAACTCCGGGGGCCTTGTGTTTTTCCGTAGGGGCCTAGATGAGTCGTCACCTGTAGACTTACGGATCTCATCTCTCCGAACTTTATTCAACACATTACGGGTTACGCCCGCGGGATGCTAGTACTTGTGCAGGAGGGTTTACACTTAACCTGTACACACCTGTAGCGAATACACCTGTGGCACGACTTTAGCGCACACTAGTGACTAACTTTAGAACTAGTAGTTCAAAATATGACTTGGAGAACGGTGATTTGAACTCAGGACCTTAGAAACGAAACTCAGACACGTTGACAATCACAGCATTGCCCCCCCCCTCTCTATCTCTCTCCGTGCTTGTACTGTTTGACAGTTCCAACTAAGTTGAAAGCGACTAAGTCATGAAAGCCCTTTGCACTTGTGGAGGACAATTGACATATGACAGGGAAAATTGCAGAGAAAATGAAGTCAGCCGATGTCAGAGACCACCCCACACAGTTCTATGTGTGTTGGTAGTACTGACGCAAGCGGCCATATTAAATAGCGGGGGCATTCCTGTGGTTCCAGCCGAGTGCCCAATCCTCGGCTCGCCTTACTCACTGCCTCCAAGATATTCTCATTTTCTACAAAGAACGCCGGCTCGTCCAATTTACTAGCCACCAAGCTAAATATTTAATAAAGTACTTTCAAAGAGAATTTTAGTTAATATTCTTAGAAAAAATTACTGATGGTCTAGCAATATTATAAAATGTTGCTCAACTAAAGTAAAAGTATTTAGTACAAATTTTTTAGAATATTAAGTTATAAAAAAACCTAATTATTTATAATACAGAGGGATAAGTGCTTTAATTTATAACTGTAACACATATATGTAGGTTTACTATAGCTCTTTTCTACAATATACTATATTTATATTATTTTACAATAAACGCGCTCTTTCATGTAAAGCTCAAAAAATACTTATTTTATTACTAAATTATTTTAAAAATATATTTAAAACAAGAAAATGTGAAAATTGAAATCTTTCATTATTGGTATTTTTGTCGATATATTTTATGGCTTGGCTTCATCAAACTTTGATCAATAAGTGACATATTCATATGGTTTTTGCGGGATTTTCGGATGGAGTTCTTTTTACAATCAAGAAGTTTTCAGACTTGGGGTTCTTCTGCAGGGTGTCATCTATTGTGTGAAATTTCTATATTAAACGATTGCTTTCTGGATAGGGAGCTTTGAAACGGGATTGTCTGCACTCCCACACAAATTGAAATTTCTAAACGAAGTGTGCGTTAAATAAATATATCACAATATAAAACTTTAAACGTATTTTTCAAACATAATAAATATGATAATTGTAATAATTATTAATTATAATTAAGTTTGTTATAATTATTAACACTGATAATTCG
The DNA here is from genome assembly GCA_000696205.2 of Oncopeltus fasciatus. Taxonomy (NCBI): domain Eukaryota; kingdom Metazoa; phylum Arthropoda; class Insecta; order Hemiptera; family Lygaeidae; genus Oncopeltus; species Oncopeltus fasciatus. Next base: position 96,879 of record KZ808194.1, on the reverse strand, counting down.
GCTAACAACTACAAACTGTAAATTAACTGAAATTTTTTCCTCATTAACTGATAAATTTCTCTTAGAGAGAATAAAGTGCTGAAAAATAGTCATTATTTAATAATAGTTACCCCAATATAATCTTCTCGGAAGACATTGTTAGAAAGGCAGAAAGTAGAAGAAATGGGATGACATGTGGGTAAATATTTAAATAACCCACTATCTGCAGGCCCATTATGGTGGGGTGAGACAGACTCTGACGTCAGCATTCGGTCCCCAGGATGACGCAAGCAAACTCGGCCCAACGGCAGAGCTTTCCCGGAGACCTAGGGCTAAACACGACGAGGAACTATCAGCAGGGGCGCTTCCAGACTGATAGGGCCCTATTCCTGACAGGGCTAAATCTGCCCTTTTCGTGTCTCAAGATGGTCTCGGGAAATTGGATTGTGAAGCCCTAGATCTGGGAATACTAATGGAGTCTCTTCCTTAATCACTGAAATGGCTTACCTTGATCAGATAGTTCATCAATTCTTACTTTTTATTCTTTTTTTTTTTTTCAAATCCTCATCTCATTTCTGAAGGAGGAGCTGCGTAAAATAAACAGATTTACATTGATCAAATATGAAGATATATAAATAAGAGGAAATGAAGAAATTTAATTTATAAGCAGGAGAGTATTAGTAGCGTAAAAATTAGTCAAGGTTTCTGCCAGGATCAGAAAAATAAAATACTCCAAAATTTTTGAGTAATTATTTTATTATTTCTAACGTTTCGACTTAACTTGTAAGTCATCATTAGGGCGATATTGATGTCTGGAGAGATCTCTGAGGGAGGAATAAATCTCCTTCTTAAGTCATGATGAGGGCTTACAAATTAATTCAAAACTTCGAGAATTTTATTTATCTGATTCTGGCCGAAACCCTGACTAATTTTTCCAGGATAATACTCGACGGTCAACTAACATCCAACAATATATATTATATTGTTTTGTTCTTAAATTACTTTTCATTTAAAATTAGGAAAATAAGTCTAAGCAAGATTTCTTAAGTTCTAGAGATGAGTTGAATTTAAAAATTATATATCCCTCAAGTTGTCAAATGAATTGAAATTTCAGCAGATAAATAAGTCCTCAATTTTCTCAAAGCATAAATAAACCCTTTGAACTTAACTCGCTCAATTGAATTTTGGAGATAACCAATTTCGCCTCAGTTATCGTTTTAAAGGTATTTAGTAATCAACAATATTGGAATCTATGTAAGTCTCATATTATCCTTTTGCTTTATATCTTCTATCTGAAGCACATGAAAGCAATTAGTGGTGTTTTTGTTTATACATCTTTTGACTAAGCAATTCGTATCTATTTAGGAATTCCCATTATGAAATAGTATATATATATTTGGAGAGGCTTTGACACCAATATATGCTACAAAATGAATCAGACTGGGAAATAGTGCCAAGAGCTTTGATAACAAGCAAGTTCTTAAGAACGAGCTACCGTATTTAATCTCATGCAATACATCCATCCAGAAAATAAGCCTGAGGGTTTATGTGTTATCGAGAAAATTCTCATCAGCGGTAAATATATATATATATATATAACTAGTACATTTTAGGCGCTCATATAATTCACTTGAAGGTAAAGAGAACCCAAAGCAATGTCAGTTCAAATTGAGCCGGCTGACATGTGTTCAGTTCGTACACATCAACCGACAAGGTTGTCACCTTGACACATAGGCTGAGGGAATTTAGAAGCTGCACTCAAATATGGGATTTATGTACCTAGTAAACAGTAGCTCCCTCACGGCAAGCGATGGATTCCATTATTACACCCTTACTATATTTCGAAGTTCAAGGGATTAAATAAAAATGAAACTTCAGCGGAATTCTAAAACTAAATAGTTATTTGAAGTGTACATATTTGTTTGAGGAGTTTATAACTTTATAATGAATGATATCCTATCCACGAAATATTTGCAATAGAAGTCTAAATGACATCGTATCCGCTGATAGAAAGACACAGTTCTTCATGATGACAAATTTATAATAAAATGCAAGAGATTGTGTGCCATAGGTGGCTGTGAAGGTCCCAGAGATAAGTTTAATCTAATAAAATTCCTTATTTACTTATGAGAATATTTAGTTAACATTTATTTAACTTAGATTTCCACAGCCAGGGAAATATTTTTACCGAGTAAGCAGTGGTTTTCATTTATTCAACAATTATTCTCTAATGACCTACTAAATAAAATAATTTACAAATATCACTTTCCAGTCTAGCTACTGATGAATTTAACATTCTATGCAGGGATACATAGTTGAATTTCACTGTGAATTTATAATGTTTNATATATAAATATTTCAAGAATATATATCAATTTTGTATATTTTCTTCAAGGATTGTATTTTATTCAAGGATTGTATGAAAACAAATATAGACGCACGAAAACACTATGAATGGTGTTAAGTAAGAGCGCTAACTATAGGTATACTAAGTTTACATAATACCACCTTACTTAAACTCCAGTTTTCTGAAGAATATTTTATTTAGGAAAGTGATTTGAGTGGGGGGTTGTATATGGGATCCGAGCAGCGAGAGAACGGATGAGATCTTGGTAAATATTTGAATTCCTCTTCCCAGCTAAGGGGGGAGGAAAGGAAAGAACCGCTACGTCAGCACTCGACCCGGGTGTGATGACGCATGTACAGTGACGTCATACCTCCCCTAGGCCTCGAGCTGCTACCCCTAACTCTGGAATTTCTTCCCAGGGGTCTTGGTACTTTGCAAGTCTGCTTCATGCTGGCCGGGAATGCCTGTACATATTAACTGGTCTCGTGTAGTGCTAGTGAGGGTACTTTTCATAGTGAGGGATGCAGTATTTTCGCAGTGTTTATGCCCTATGTAGCTTAGAGGTTTTGGGATCGATGAGCCCTCTCGAGTCGAACACCTCTTAAATAAGGACATGAGTTATTCGCTCAGCTAATTGAAGACTGCTGTATCCTTTAATCCAAGATCAATCTGACTTGTTCAACGCTGTTAGAAAAGATGCTCAAAGGTTAAACTAGGCCACTGAATTTAATTTTCATTCATGGCAAATTCCGATAGAATGGCAGTATTAATAGAGGCTCTCCTCATTATAGTTTCCCGAAATTTTTTCGGAATCTTCTCCGTCCCTTTTTTCCTATAGGACAGGCACAAGGCGCTAGGTATAAATTTCTAGCGTCATAGTTACTTTGAAGATATAAAATCCTAGTTATGAAACCTAGGTATAATTTTTAGGTATAAAAAAGAGAGAGAGGGAGAGTGTGTGTGAAGCGGAGAGGGCGGAGAAATAGCAAAAATTTAAAGGCTAATTTTTTTTTTAAAAGCCAAAATTAATATTGAACCTTTTTTTTCTTAGTTCTTCTAGGCGATAATAATTAAAAATTACTTAATTACAATATGATTATCTAACATTTATAATCTGTCAAACTCATTAAAAAAACGCATATTAAGTAATATACTTAATAGAGGAAATTGAGAAAGGGTAGGCTCTTTACTTCTAAAATAAAGAAAATAAATAGGTGCGCCAGGCTAGCTCAGGGGATCCGTACAGGTCTCGCAATCCTGACCCTGCGGGTTCAAATCCCGCCCAGGTCAATCTTTTATTTATAATATAGAAGCTTGTCCTGAGCCATGGGTGTTTAGAATGGGGTGGCAACCTACAGATAGCCTCTCCCTCCAATGACCCTAAGTAGTTGCAAGAGTGGCTAACACAGCAAAAAAAAAAAAAAAATTGAAAAAAAGAAAGAAAATAAATTGTATTTTTTATTCTTCGATTGTACATTAAATCGATATACAATATTTTTTTTTTTT
>KZ808194.1:80640-92605 GCA_000696205.2 Oncopeltus fasciatus | reverse complement strand
ATAAACTTGTTTGTGTTAGTGATTGAATAACAACTTGGCAGTATATCTTAAATACGTGTACTAAATAAGTTCAAATATGAGTTCTTATCATTGCAACATTCTATCAGGCTGTAGACCAGTGTACAATCTACAAGAGAATGATGACTGAAGACGTCTGTAAGAATGTAAATACACACACGTTGTAGTAGCTATGTTTAACATACCTGTCAAAACAAGCAAACAAGTTTAGTAAACAACTTGTAATTTTTCAAATTTTTGCTAGTAAATAATTAAAAATTACCAGAAAGTGGCCCTAACGAATAAAAATAACAGTTTTGTTAGACACTGGCTTGATAATATCTTTCCGCCATGGCAATAACCACTTTTCTTGACAAGTATATTCGTGAGAGTTATTTAAATGAACGTCACGCCAGGAGCTGCATAAACTAAGTGTATTTTCTGATATTTTAGATGATGAATATAGCGGTTTTTGAACCCAAAGATTGGAGAGGAGTTTATACGATTTGGAAAATTCGAATACACATTCAAGAATTATAAGAAAATCGCTTAGTTTCCGAAGCTCCTGGATGGCGAATTTTTTCCTTAACTCATAAGAATCTCGGTAAGTTAAGTCTTAAAACAATTATTGTGTTTTCTTGAACAAAGTATAACTCTGATTTTTAATAAACACAGTTTATATTTTGGAAGATAGCTTTTTGTCTTCGGTAGACCCCTTTCCGTTTTTTAAAAGAAAAGTCAATTGCCCCCCCCCCAAAAAAAAATAAAAACAAAAATCCAACGCAAAAGAGGCTACTTTAACAAAGCATATTTTCCACGTTCCATTTAATATGGACATAAATGAGATAAGTGACTAATGTAATCTTACAAGTCACAAGGGTCAATGAGGAAAAATCGTAAGCTCTTCATGTCATTTTCATATAACATAAATCATTGAGAAAAACATATAACAGATTAAATTTTTCGCGTCCTCATATGTCTGTCATATTTCTAGTAATGACGTAGAAATAATATATGTTTTTAATTTTTTTTACTCCTATTCATGGTTAACTCTCCATGTAATACTTATAATTAACTTTTTTGTTGTTTTTTAACCCTCCNTTCTCTTTTTCTTATACCGATATTAGGTTCGTCTGCTCTGAAGATGAGATCGTGGATCTTGAATACGCTTAACTTTTACAATTAAAGATATTTTTCGAAGAAGAAGTATTTAATTTTCAAAAAACCCTTTTCTTTTTTTAAATTAAGGTAGAGTTATCCAATTCCAAGGAAAATATTGTGATCATAAATAAATAAATAAAATTGACAATTATGGAACATCAAAAGAAATTTCACCGCACTTTACAAATTAACAGTGTACAGTGCTTCATTATTTTGACTTAAATAATATACCATTAGTTTTATAACCAACCATTCACAGTTACGCTAGGCAAAAAAGAAGTGCACGTATACTTGGTCACGAATATTATTAATATTTTTCTAAAACCTCAAAATCATTTTTTTTTCTTTTGTTTTGCAGGTCATGGAAACGAAAAACATGATTTACATAGTCTCAGAATATGCAAGTCAGGGAGAAATTTTTGGTAAGTATGGCTGTTTCATAGCTATTCCTCTTCATTATTTTTTTTTTGTTCTTTTAAATTTATAAGTAATTTTTTGCAGAAAATGCGCATAAGAGGCACGTAATATTAAAGATTTAATGGCGTTTTCCAATGAGGAAAACCACAGTTGATTTTTTAATAAATATTTTAAAAAATATATCCCAAATTCACAAGAAATGTAGTGCCCGTCATTTTCGTCTTTGTAAAAGCCAAAATTTGTATTCAATTATTATTTGTTCATTTTTGAACGTTTTACAAAATAAGTTTTCCGATTTTACCTCTAGTTGTTGTTAGGCAATGCGGCCTAAAATTGCAGCGAGAAATATATATAAGCGATATAATTACATAATTCTCTGATCTATCTGTTTTTTAATATTAATGAAATGACATTCTTCAGTATTTATTTTATTATTTACGTAATTAGGTAATTGTGGAAGATTCATTTTAGAAATTCTGCCTGATGAACTTCTAAAATTGAAGTTTCAAGAATTCTGTCGTTAACGGAAACAAAAATGATTAATTCCTAATTTTTGTTTTGTTTCTAAAGAAATGTGTACGAAAAAGTGAAATTCTTCATTAAAAACCCCAAAAGTGATAGATTTCTGCCAAATAGGCAGGATTATGTTTGGCATAATCGCAGTTTTAGACCTGACCCTATTGATCGCATTTAGTGCAAATATAAACTTGTTTGTGTTAGTGATTGAATAACAACTTGGCAGTATATCTTAAATACGTGTACTAAATAAGTTCAAATATGAGTTCTTATCATTGCAACATTCTATCAGGCTGTAGACCAGTGTACAATCTACAAGAGAATGATGACTGAAGACGTCTGTAAGAATGTAAATACACACACGTTGTAGTAGCTATGTTTAACATACCTGTCAAAACAAGCAAACAAGTTTAGTAAACAACTTGTAATTTTTCAAATTTTTGCTAGTAAATAATTAAAAATTACCAGAAAGTGGCCCTAACGAATAAAAATAACAGTTTTGTTAGACACTGGCTTGATAATATCTTTCCGCCATGGCAATAACCACTTTTCTTGACAAGTATATTCGTGAGAGTTATTTAAATGAACGTCACGCCAGGAGCTGCATAAACTAAGTGTATTTTTTGATATTTTAGATGATGAATATTGTTTTTCCTTACTATATAATCATTTGAGAGTGGTGTCATTGGTCACCTTCTCTCCTCATGTGATTGACATTGAATGTCATTTTTAATTTCATTATAAATAAATTACAAAATGTTTTTATTTAACAGAATGTAATAAATAAAAGTTTATATAAACAAATAAAAAAAAGCTATATAATCCTAAACTCTTTTAGAATTAACAAATATTTTATTTTTAAACATATTTTATCAATGAACAAATCATTAACAAAAGTTTTTTTCCCATTTCTAAGTTTAGCTAATCCCCATTTCTATGTGTATGAATTTACTCAGTGATGCACTCACCCGTTATTCATACGTTTGAAAACATTATGTCAAATTTTATTAAGAAAAATTACTGTTTGGAGAATTCTAGTCATGAACTTGAAATTTACCGTATTCTTTTAATTGTTCAATTTTGCTTTATAGCTCCGAAAAATTTTTTTTTTCTAATATACATATTTGTGGTGAGGTTCATCACTCACAATTAAATATTACACCCACTTGACATTTCAGACAATCTCACACTTATTTTCATTTGATTTCGCTCTAACACGAACCTTGTCTTTGAATTTACAACTAATTGTGGTTTGTCTAATTTCACAAAGAAACAACTAATTGTGGCTTCTAGAGCCAAAATAAAAAATACGGTTCTCGTAAACGCCCACTTCTATTTGTTCTATATCGCACCTTATCTCCTAAAGTATGTCTTCTATAAATAGTCATACCTGTGCTGAGTTTCATTACTCTAATTAAACATTACACCCACTACATCAAAGAAACCTTTTTTTTATTCGCTTTTCACTTTGCAGGTAATCACCTCACCTATTAGTCCGATTTTAATCAGTGAATCACAGAACTACTTTACTAAAATATGTGTGTGTGTGATTAAACGCATATGATTCGAAAATTTTCAGTTTAGATAAACCACGAATTACTTTTTTTTTTTTTATGTTGAAATATATTAGAAATTATTTGTTAGAGTCTAAGAAAAATAAATTGAACACCAGAACTAATTGAACGTCTTATTTACTCTGTACATTACCGTAAGTAAAATAGAAAAAAATAAACTATTTGTAAAAACAGTGTACTTAAAGTAAGTTTTTCTATGAAAATATACGTTTCAGGTCTCCTGAATTATTTTTTTTTTCTAGTTTCATAGTGTCATTTGCGGTTTTGTGGATGACTGAGTGCGTACACCCCTTTTTGTGAACACGTCATTTGTTTTATTACAATAAGTTCGAAATATAAGCAACGTCAGTGACCACAGAAGTTTCATTGCTGCTAGACAAAAATGAGCGAACAGAGGGGAATTTCAGAGATGGACACACGCGCGAAATACTTAATTTCTTCTCAGCTTCCACTAAACGTGTATGATGGTGAATTTCCTTCTATTTTTTAAAAGAATCATTAACAATTAATGATAATATTTATGTCCTAATTGATAATTTTATGGAGGTTCGGTATAATATTTTAAATTGTAAACCCTTTCATATCAATAATCTTTTGTAGTCAATGAGTAGCAGTTGTAGTTAAATTCTGCAGTGATTAATTATATAACTAATTTTTTTTGCTTATTTTTTTTTTTTTTTGTTTTTGGCCCCCTTTTCGCCTTTGGGTTGTTGAGGTGGGGGTTTTTTTCCGGTTGGCCTTCCCTTTTTTTCCCCCCTTGTTTCGGGCAAGCTTTATATTTATCGATAAAAGCTTGGCCTGGGCGGGATTTGAACCCGCAGCGTCAGGATTGCGAGGCCCGAATGTATCCACTGAGCTGCCCTGGTTTTTCGCACAATAAGATCCCAGTAAGATTTAAAGGATTTTTAATAAAAAGAAAATACGAAGAGAATGTTTAAAGTCAAATCAGTGTAAGGGTTCAAAGAGTTATAGGAGTAGAGAACGCTATGGATTGTCGAGAGCCTCTGGAGTGACATCTAACGCTCAACGTTAACGCATAACTTAGCTTGTCTAAGAGCTTAGATAAGCTCTTTATTGTCTTATCTAAGCTCCTAGGCGATAAGTAGTAATTTTTAAGTAGTAGTTATTTGTAAGCATTTCTGAGAAATGCATACAGATTTCTCAAATACCTTTCTTTTTTTTTTTTGTTGCGTTACCATGCTTCTATTCCTCAAAGCTTAAACTCTTTCATAAATCAATGACAGATATTTTCAGTATTATACCTTATCTACATTGTTTGCCGAATGCATCGCTCTTCTATTAGAATGAAGCTGGCGAAGTAATGGGAGTACTAAAGACGGCAGTTAAGATAAAGCACGTAGATGGAGGACTGAAGTAGTCAGTGACGTCTGTTACGTTCGGACGAAGAGTTCTCCTCTAACTCCTGACTAAATAAAGAGTCGAGGGGATAAGGCGAAGACATCGCTCTTCCAGACAGCTTATCTGCAGCGATGTTTCGTCACCACGCGTGGTACACGTGTGCCTCGCGAGACTCCTTAAAGGACGAGGACATCCACTGTCGTGCCTTTCCGATTTGGAGTCACATCAGTGTATGCCGCCGCAGCTGAAGGTCTTCCATTGTAAGGGAGGAGGGGGGAAATGATTGTATTGCTATTGTCAATAATAGTCAGGGAAAAAAAAACGAGCACCGAAGAAATTAAATAATAAAACAGGATCTTTCAGAGTTCTACTCAATATTTTATTGGAAAAGCTTTAAATAAACATTTTTGGCTACACGATAGTCATCTTTTGGAGCTTTAGAAAAAAGATCTGACTTCCATGCAGTTAATTACAACTCCAAGATCGTAGGAATACACCATGCTCTTATGTGCATAGTTTTGTAAAAATTACCAAATTTCAAATAGCCCGTAACAAAACAATATATAATATAAATAGTAAGAATAAAAAAAATTGTATTTATGAATATATTCATAGTTTCTTTTTCCGGACTTGACTTTGTCGAAAAGTTGTTTTTTGCCGAGTTTACACACATCCTCTAATGGCTTTCTCGGGGCTGAATGTTTGTCTTTGGCTGGTGAAGTGGGAATCAAAATTATCCTACTGCCTTAGCCTGTGAGAGTGTTTGAGGCAGTTATGGCTACGTTGACGATCCGAATAATTTCGGGGAGTTTCATTCCTATGCTTGGTCCCTATCTCCAATCCCACTGATCCCGTTGTTTTTTCCCCGTTATTGGGGTTTTTCTTGGTTGTTCTGGCGGCATATCTCACCTGTTGTGGGTGGTGGCTGTGGGGCGTTCTGGTTTCTATTTCTGTTTTCTATCTTCTTTATCCTGTCACTTGATAAGAAGTTGGATTCTGCCATTAGCCACTGGCTCGGTGCCGTGTCTGCTGGAGATAGTTACCATCTGACAAATATGGAAGTTCTTATCTTTAGACTTTTGTAATCCCAATTGTATATTGAGTGGTTTTATTTGTGCGTGCTTGAAAGGCTCTTAGCGGTATATTCCTTTAAAAAAAAAGTTTAATTATAAGAAATAATAAAACATAGAAATATTAAATTGATTTGTACCGAGAACCAAAAAAAAAAAATTAATTATTCAAATTAATAATAAAATGTGGTATTGCTTTACCACAATTATCATCAAGGCATAGAAATATTTTTTTCCATCATTGATCTGTCACGCGCGCGCGCAAAAATTAAAAAAAAAAAAAAAAATACAATTTATGATTGAATACAATTTACGGACATCGATTCAATCTACTAAGATTGGCGATCGCTGTGGCTGTGTTCCACCAATCAAGGCGAAAGTTAGCCACCGAAGCCCTCACTACCCCCACGCCCCCCTGATTTGATTCGGTTTCCAGCTGTGGTCAGACACCAAGTCATTTGATATCCCACATCAAAGAGTATCCGAAATTTCTGGATTCACACTTCTTGCTACGCATAACCAATGAAAATATGGTACTTGGCCAAATCAACTAATTCAATATTTTTTTAAAAACATTTACTTGAGCGAAAATAAATTATTATAATCGATCTGAAAACTTTAAATTATAACCACCCTCCTCACAATATTTTATAATTTATTTTCTATGACACATTTAAGCTGAAAAATCATATTAAGAATGAAAGATTGTTATATATAATAGAAAATGCCCGTGCTATTATTATATACTAATACTTAACATTTAATATTACTATGTTTGTCATGAAGCAAACTTTAATAAGATTAAAGCAGTAAAGATATAGTTATAGAGCAGGTATAAAGTTACACAAAAATTGTTAAACATTAAATATAAGCCGCATTTTTAAGAACCTTCTTCCTGATTTAATTTTATTAAAATTCTTATGCCTAAAATTAAAGCAGTGACAGAATTACTTCAGAAGTGGACTTATATTTAAAATTATATCTTACTACAATATTCGATTTCATTTTATAAATTTTAATGAAACTAAAACAGAGATCACTTACAGAGAAGCTTAAATACAAATTATTTCTTGTTTCACATTTTAATAAAAATGAAGTGATTCATTGTAAATTTTAAAATAGATCATGATATATATATATAAGTGCTGGTTGTTTTCGTTCTAATCATATGTCAAATATGAATTTAAATAAAATTAAAGCTGGGAAGGGAACACGTAAAAGGATGCCTTAATTATCTTCTTTTTTTTGGACATTAGGAATCAAAATTACTTAACATGAAATTGAAACAGTAGTGTTATTTTAAATTAATCAGAACCTATGAAACAGTTAAATGGCTACTCTGCAGTTTTCAAAAACCTTGATTAATTTCCAAAATTAATGCTATCATGTTTGATAAAGCATTTCTTATATTTTCTTACAACATTTTAAATCTAAATGGAATTCTAAAGAAGAATATTTTTTTTTAAAATTTAAACACTTTATTTAGAAATTACATCCTGCACAGTGTGCATCTTGCAATGTGCTCTCAAAGTATATAATTAATATGTACTAATATAATAATAATGTACAATATGAAATAATATTTAAAAAATATACATACACAACTTTAAAAAAATAATGATTAAAAAAAAATAAAAAAATTTAAATTAGCATGTACTTCGCTTAGTGGAGAAGCTGCCCAATGGCAGTATTGTTAAAGCACTATTTAAAATATTTACAATTGTTTGTTTTTTTGTATTGTTTTTTAAATTCTTATTAGGAAGTGTTGGCAATGATGAGGTCACGCGGCCATTTCCTATTCAGGCGGCCTGGTGGATTATCAGGATGGTTAACACTGGATAGAGTTTGGGCTAGAGGATTGGGATGCATAGAAAGGCCAGAGTGGAATTTATTAAAACGGGTTATGATAACTAAAGAAGAAATATTCTTTAATTTGTCACAACCCGTTATCTAATAGATGAATCAATTTTTATTAGCCATTTTCTGTACAGACTAATTTTTTTTTCTATTTAATTTATCCCCTTAGACCTGAGTAGGAAATCAGTTGGCCTCAGGGTTAGTACCAAGATGGAGTTGTAAGACGAGGGAATAGGGGCTGAAAGACAATTTCAGGAGGGAGGTGGGAGTTATGTGGGCCATATTACCCCAATAGTATGTCGAGGAGCATTCCATTTCAAACCAATGGCCCCTACCAATTCCACTGGAGTCCCTGTACCTCCAGCCACAGTTCTTGTTATCACTTCGGCAAATGGCTTCACGAACGGACGCCTGAGTAAAACTCCGCTTTGGAGCAACGCAGGGGAATCGTATTAACGTAAGGGGTGTAAAAAAATCATACTTATTTAGTATGTGTAAGGCTCAAAATTTTCGAGATTCGGTCAATGAATCTTAAATAAAATATTCGTAGAACAAAGAGTTTTTTTATAGTTGACGATTTTCCTGAATTCCAGGCCCTCCTTGAGGGTAGCGTAAGAAAAGTTTTCATTGACAAAATTCCGACCATTTATTGAACTATATCAACGGCCTACTAATATCCTACATTTAATTCTCATACGTTTCTAAATTTGTAATTATTGCTGTTGTTCTTATCATATACATGCCTTTGGGTACATCAGAGATATACTTTATATTTACATATCTCTTAATAATGATAAAATAGAAATTATTATTATTCATGAGTGTCAGCCTCCCTTTTAAACACTTAGGATCATAGAGGGAGAGCTATCTAGAGATTAACATCCCCAAACATATATGGCTCGGGACAAGCTCTTATTTCTCGATAAAAGCTTGCCCAGAACGGGATTTGAACCAGTAGCGCGAGGATTGCGAGGCCCAAACGGATCTTATAGCTACTCCGGTGTTCCAAAGGAAAGTAAAAATTAAAAGTCATGCTGGATTATACAAAACCAAAGACTAAAGATGGGGTAGCATCTTCATCTAAACTTTAATGAATTTAGTTAAATAAATATTTTAATTAGTTAGGATGTATTAAATTGAAAAAAATTAAAATTAGTTTGTACAGAAATTAAACCAGCAGATGACAAAATTTTTATTCGAAATTTCCTTTCTAATTCAAATTCTAATTAGAACACGCGTACTTAGAACTTAATAACTCACACACACACACACACACACACACACACACACACACACACACACACACACACACACCAACATATATAATTTATATGTGTGTATATCTTTAAACATCAAAATTAGAATATCGTTAATATCAATTACTGTTAATGTAATCGAAAAATGTTCCATAACGAATATATATTTAATGTCTAATAAATATTAATCAATTAATATTTTCGTTCTCCGTACTTAAAAGAATTTGATTTAATACTTTGCTTGTTAAATTTGACTTAAGAGTTCAATTACCTGTTAAATGAAGTTCATAATAAAATCCTTTGATGATTATTACTAGCAGTACTGAAATAACACGATTATTTGTACACTGATTGTTTTTGTTAGCATATAAAGGTAAATTCTCTTTGTATACTGCTCCACGTGACGGCACTCTAAATCAGGAATGGGGATTGAGAAATGAGGCAGGGTAAAAGAGGCCCTGTTGTGCACCTGCACACTAATGGAATGTAGGCGTCACCAGCGCTTTTCAAGGGCTTTCGTAAGTAGATCAATCCATGTCCCTATGGGGGGCCTTTATTTAGCATAGGAAACAATTCGATTATCTCACCTCTGCCATCGACCTCTGTGGGAGTCGACAGAGAGATCGATTCGTTCATTCACACACACGCAGTCTCCCCCCACCCCCATGACACTGGCAGAGGTTCAGAGGTGCTGTTGCCAAGGCGACCGCCAGCCCTCCCCTTTCCCTAAGCCACGGGAGAGGTCGGGGACCAGCGTCCTTCGCTTACACGTATAACTTATGGAGGTGAGGCTTCACTGAAGACTGAGCATAAGGAATTTAAAACCACCACCCTCTAATAGCATTCCAAGTTAAAGAAGATATCAAATACATGAAAGAATAGCTATAGATAGAGTAAGATTTGTTTAGAGATAAATCTTTTTGAAAAAACCTTATTTATTATTGTTATATTATATAGGTTCATTTGATTTCGATATCATTTTTTTATTATTATTGTAACATTTATTTGTAGAAAACACCGTACGTATTATGTAGCGTACATTATGCTGATTCCCAAGTTGAATTAAAGATGAATGTATAGTTTGAAAGTTCTATTCTTCACTTTTCCCTTCATTGTTTATCTCGGTTTTTGACTTATAATCGGTCTTTTATAATTACCTATTTGTATATGTAGTCAAATTCATAGTCCTGTATCCAGGAGTCCTGTATGAAATGTATCCATAGAGACCTACATAGCCCACACTGCACTTGTGTGGCGGGAAGGTAATAGACTTCCACAGGAAGTATTATTACAATTCATAAACTACGCTTAGAACGCCCTGAGGAACTTAGCTATTGATGTTCTCCCGATAGATTTTTTGAAAAATAAAAACGATATTTTCTCCGACCCTGCCTTCAAGCACCGAAGGAGTGTGTGTGTTTGTGTACATATATATTTATAAAATCAAAGACAGAGAAAAAAATAATTTTAGGATTAAAAGTAGAGGAAAACTTAACTATTATAGAAACTAACAAAAAAAACAACAACAGAAAATTAAGAATTTGAACAAGATCTTTTCTCATAAAATGTTTTTTTACTAAAATATTATATATTAAAATTTGAAATATTAGTTACANTTTAAATTGAAAATCAAATACATATAATAGAATTTAAAGTAATAAAAAAAAACTAACAAAAAGATTAGAAAGATAAGTAAATAATTTAGATTTTCCAGAAAGTACGTTATACTCTCCTTTTAAAGTAAGGTAAAGGTCTCGGATTTCATTTTATTTACTAAATGCTAATTCCGATGTATTCTAAATTAAATTTTTTTAAAAACTTTATTATTAATTACTTCCTATATGTTTTGTAGCTAGTAATGTGATGGTTAATATTCACAGTGCAAAAAATTAAAATTAATATGAATTCTCAAAATTCTTCTTTCTTTTCTGCCATTAGACTTCAAAATCTATTATCCAACAGTGAAAGTAAAGAGCCATGATATTTGAAATAGGGTGTACGAGGTAAATTGTGAAGGGATACACCAGTCTTCATTAGCAGACATTTAAATTGATGAAAAATACTGAAATGACCTCTTGAACTTTACTTAAACGTTGCTTAATCTAAATTTAGTGCTTAGATAGGACCTCGTTTAAGAATAACAACTTGAGGTTCATTAAATATTCAAAATACGCCTCACGAAGCGACTCTGTGAAGAGTACATACGCTCAGTTGAGGCTTGAATCTAGCGGAGACGACACTAGAGTTGTTGCTGATTTTCAAAAAAATTATTTCAAAGATGCATGAGTGGAAAGCATTTTATCTTTGCTTGAAATTTATTATGAAGGAGGGGTTTAAATTATTTCTCTATCTTCTCGATTTCGGATATTGTAAAATAATAAGTTGTAATTTTCGAGTTTTGTTTTTGCAATTAATGCGTAACAATTTTTGTTTATTTTTAATATTTCACAACAAAGAAAAAAAAGTTATTAAAAATGATGTTGAACTCTTAATTTCATCTTAATCAAGTAATTTTCTATATTTATAGATAATTTAATTTTAACATATCATTCAATAATAATATAAATTCATTACAATATTCTACAATCATTTATTATTGAAATGAAACACTCTTGGCTTCGATATGTAGCAATCAAGAACAGGTGGGATAGAGAGTGCAGTGCACACACAAAAAGAAAAAATCACAAGAGCAAAATTTTCGGGGATCTCTCGCTCTTCGTCGGTGAGAAGTGAAGAGATACTAGCTATAGATAGTATA
>KZ808194.1:52522-75771 GCA_000696205.2 Oncopeltus fasciatus | reverse complement strand
TCAAAGGAATCTTCCTTAAATGTTTGAAAATAAGCCTGGTGACAAACTTGTGAGTAGGTATCCTTGGCATTTTGGTATTCTGAAGCAACTCTAATTTTCGCTGGTTTTCATCAGATTATCGTAATTAAAATCAAACTATTTATGTTAGCACTATGAAAGGACGTTGAAAATATTTTTAATTTCTTGGCTATCAAAATTTTATATACGAGCTCAGACACATACACGCCAGTGTGCATTCACATATGCACACTCACACACTCACCCCTGACCTAAAAAAAGTGGTTTATCTTCTTGTTCCTGCGCGATCCAACTATGACAGGAATCTGCTTCCTTTCCTTAGCTTCCGGACGGAGTTTTTATGGGAGTTCTTAGTTGGACTCAACACGCCAAGTCTTCCGTGTACCCGTATCCAGCTAAAGTGTGTTTGATAGCTTTCACGGCTGATCGTTAACCGCCGTAAATCTTCCGGGGGGAACACTTCCTACTTTTTGTGATGTGAGGAATGGCTTCGTGTTTGGGCAGTTCCGCACGGCAAGTTCGCTCTGGGGCACGACACTCGGCCCCTGCCCCTTCGACCCAGTGGCCACACCCCTTCTTGGCTGGACCTTTCCCTTCCAACTCTTCTGATACAAGTCTAAAACTGTCTTGGTAAAAAAAAAAAAAAAAAAAAAAATAGAGAATGTGGGGTGTGGGTGTCAATCACAGGAGTAAAACTCCAGACTAAAATGTCTACAGTTTCGGGATTTATTATTCCTTCTTCAGGGCATGTACTACAACAGAAAATGACACTATATAAGAGACCAGTCATTTATTGCAGTATAATGTTGTCATTTAATACATATTTATAAATTTTTATTGTGGAAAAATGACAAAGTTCACCGACAAAAGATAAATAGTAGTAGTAGTGGTAGATCATAATGGAGGGCAATCAACTTCTAGATTGGTCAATCTAGGTAGACAAAAGATAAATTTACGAAATCAAATCAAATTAAATTTATAAGTGGACACTTTTTTAACAAATGGGCTTCTTTTTTTTTATTCGGAAGGAATAATGAGAAATAAAGTTCAATTGTAAAATTTTGGAGTTTGTTTGAAAAAAATATTTTGATTGCGAATATGCCTACTTCGAACATGGTTTGTAGCTTAATTTAGTATTATTCAAGAGGAAAATTATGTTACAGTCCATGAGAAAAATAAAAACGTTAATGCAAAATCCGATCAATTGCCATTTAGTTCTGTATGCAATATAAAGTAAATTGAATTGCTTAATTATATATGTTCAAGCTTAAAAAATGTTAAACTCTAAAAAGAGAGCTTAACATTTTTTTTTTCTAATCATGATGATTATGATTTCATTATGATTTGAATGTGAGTCAGCAGCCCTTTATCAAAACGAGAGTCTATTAAATAATTAAAAATTTTAGCTCCGCCGGGTATAAGGCGATATATTCGCCATACTTGGCGGTTCAGACTCGGAGTGAAGTGAAGTGCGGGGAACTAGAAATTATTCTCAGCTCCCTAGGTGGTGTAGTTGGTTAACGCACCCACCAGGATGGTACGGTCCCGGGTTCGATCCGCTACTGAGGTAGAGAGTTTTGTTTCTAGCTCCTTGTACGATTCAAAAAAAATTTTTTTATTTATTTCATTCTTAAAGCCCAAAGTTGACTATTAAGTTTCTTAATCTTCCAGTGTACAACATTTTTCCATCAGAATATCGAAGGAATTTTTCGGGTTATACATGCGTAATTTTATTACAAGTGTTCAATAACGATACTACCAAATTCGCATAATTCACATAGCACATGTGTGATGGGTTAAAACAATTTTCATAGTTTAAATCTGCAATGAAACGTGCCTCTAATGTGGCCTATATGTTATTTTGTAATTTGATTACAATAAACTCAAAAATAACAAAATGACAATTACAAGAGGAGAGAAGGCGACCAATGACACCTCTCTCAATTTTAATATATATTAAGCAGAATAATTAACTTTTACATTGATCTCGAATAATAATTCATATATTATATAAATACACCAAATTAAATTTATTTTATTGCGTAGAATTTTTGTTTGTAACAAATGAATGGTGGCAAGTAGGGAGTTGCCGTCATTCATTTGAGCATTTTTTGTGGAGCAATAAAGGGGTATGCACACAAAGAATGTGCCCGGTCATTCATTTGTCTCTCTCTAAGTGATTATTTTTGCTCTGGCAAGCTTTTACTTTTCCCCATCAACTGAATGGAAAATTGCTTTGATCTCTAAAATAAAAACAAGAGATTCAATTTAAAAAGAATTTTATTTGCGGTATTTATTTTTAGAAATTGTGAATTGTTTGAAGCTTTGATGTTCATCATGCTCTCAGAAACTGATACACGAATCGGGAATAGAATTAATTGCCTGCTACGGAATCTGGATTCCGTAAGATATAGTCCAACCTTGTTATCAGTTTTGTTTTGTTTTTCCCGTCACTTTACCTCATTTCATTTTTGAAACATGAAAAAAAAAAAAAAAAAAAATACAAATACAAAAAATGTGTAGCTTTTATGTCGTCTGCCAACGTTTCGGCTTACATTGTAAGCCATCTTCAGGGCTATCATAAAGGTGATCAGTCAAGAAAATGTCCTCTTAGGGAGAGGACGTCCCCATAATAGTCCTGAAGATGGCTTGCAATGTAAGCCGAAACGGCAGACAATTTAAACCAATGTATTTGTGAATAGCTTGAACTTTATCAGGATAATAAAATGAAATTATGGAATATAACAGATGTAAAATTACATTTCATAACTATTAAATATTAGAAAAATTGCAAATTTAAAGAGAAACATAAGAATATAATTAGTAAACAATTAATGAGAAGGAATAGAATAAAAAATCTAACTGTCCCAGCCAGGAATCGAACCTGGATCTCCTGCTATCCGGGCCGGTGCATATAATTAGTGAGTTTTTACTTTTCACTCCATTGTCCTAGAATGGCTTGTAGTTCATTCTTGTCTTTTAACATTCATTCGCCAATCTTCAAGAAAACAAGAGAAGTTCGATAAGCTAACGTGATTGACTGATTTTCTCCTTCTTCTCTTGCAGCCTCAAAGTGTTGTAGCTCTGTCATTCCTCCACTTGGCTTAATAGAGGAGTCAGAACAATATTTTGTAAAAAAAGAGATAGCTTATTTCCATGCCACAATAGATGGTATAAATNATTACATTATTTAAATTGTTAAAGCTATTCTGATAGTTAAATGGCACGATTTATTAATTTCTGGGACAAATTAAGAGATATCAAAGGTAAATAGAAGAGTTATGTGAGAGAAAGATGAAGAGATAAATAATTATTTATGAATATTTTATTTTGGTTGTGGTTTTTTATCCCACGTAAATTATAAACAATTCATGAGAGGGAACAGAATAAAAATTTTTTTACTTCTTATCGCTTAAAATGCACCTCAAGATGGCATTGGACCGAGGAGTGTTGTCGGCAAACTTAAAGAAAAAATGACTAAGAGAAAACAGTGCTTACATTAGTGATATCTGTGAATCTTCTGTTGATATATCTTTTTGATAAATTAATGCAATCTACGATAACAAATAGATGCATTTTAGGTTTTTTATTTTATAACAGTTAAGGTGCCTACTATATCTTATTTATGAATTTGATTCAAAAAAGAGTTAAATGTAAATGTTTTTACCTATTTGTTGTTTTTTCTTCTCGAGCAATAGTAAAGGCTATCACAAACGGCCACTTTGCATTTAACAACAATGGCTCATGGCAGTCTTTCATGTCCGGATAAATGTACAAACCTGTTCGGAGTGACACAGGATAAACTAACAGACTCCTTTTGCGGTTTTTTTTTTTTTTTCATTTTTAGAGAGTTAAAAACCACCTTTGTTAGACAATGTGTTGCAACAATTGATCTCAACTATATTATATTATATTTACACAAGGGATTTAAACTTGATATCAAAGCCTGCTATCAACAGGTAGCTAGGACGGGTGAATAGCCCCATAACATGCACACTCGGCGAGATCGGGTAGCCATTAGCTTTGGGAAGATAATTCGTGTGCTCCACAAGAGGGATCGTAAGCGAGTGGGGGGACGAGACATGAGAGCCGCGAATGTGTAATTCTCGTATTGGGGTTATCATAGCGACCCCTGTGTTTGTCAGCGTCATTTTAAAGGTCAAAGAAAGTCAAAACAAACCTCATTTGTAGTCAATCTTACATAAGAGGTAATTACATATAAATTTTTTTTATTATTATTTTCTCAATTATACGTTATTATTGTTAAGGTTCTTATTAAAAGACTCTTGTTCTTGTGTACTGTAATGAAAGGAGCTGCGTAATTTAAGCAGATTTCCTAAATTTTCATTAAAGATATACACTAATAAGAATGAATGACTTAAATGATCTTACAGACCGCAGGGAGCTGTGAGATTACCAGAGCTGATTCTGGAATGCCTAGGAGGGAATAATTGGGGAAACACTCGACCTACTTAGTTACAATCTTAAATAAGTGTGCGTTAAAGTGAGGGTATTCATGTCTGTATGGTGCTAGTTTTCCGCGTCACATCCTCGTTCCTCTAATAAACGATTAATCGAGTAACACATGGTACTCATGCCAGAATAAGTTTGAAATTTTTCAGAAAACTGTTTTATAAAAATTTGTTTCTGTTTTTTGGTTGTTTTTTCAATAACAAATTGTTAAAGTTCTTCTATACCTGTTTAAATCTGACTTTAATATATGCGAACCGCAGAAATAACCTAGCTCAGAAAAAAAAACGTTTTTATGAATTATTCTTCTCATTTATTTAGGTTGGCCTATAATTGAGGAAGCAAACCATCATGAGTACGCCACAAATTATTGCCGGGAGCCGTTTTGACGCCAATAAAACACAGCTTATCTTCCCTCAATGATCTATATTTAACAGGGCGGGCGTTCTCGGCAGTTTATTTACTCTCGGTGCCAGAGATCGGTTCTCTTTCTCTCGTAGGCATTTCCTAGAGGAAACTACATTTCACTTAGTTACCCGAGTGATTCCCTTTGAAGAAGTGAAAAAGAAAGGCCGCCGGTTCTGCAAGATACATTCCCCAGGATACGGTTCAAGATACATAACTCCATCAGTCAAGAGAAAGAGACTCACAGGCAATACGAAGAGAATCGATATATCAGCACTGAGAGACAAACTTGTAGAAAAATATTACTCATCGTCAGGGTTGGTGGTTGGTTGGCCGTAATATGCTGGAGAAATTAGTCAGGGTTTCGGCCAGGTTTAGAAAAAATAAAATTCTCCAAAATTATTGTGTAGTTATTTTATTATTAGGAGGTTTATGGTCACACAAACTTTTTAGTTTAGTTCTGCACTGTGAAATGTGACCATAAACCTCCCTTGGAGATCTCTCCTGACATCACTAAGGTGACTCACTAGTTAAGTTGGAACGTTTGCAGTAATAAAATAATTACTCCCTAACTTTGGAGTATTTTATTTTTCCGATCCTGGCCGAAACTCTTGACTATTTCTCCCGCGTATTACTCATTGATTTGACATTAAAATAAATGATATTTTTATTTATAGAAGGCTTAATGTTTACATGAAAGGAATGTAACTGTAAATGTTCTTCTTATTTTTTTGAAGATTCATGTGTGTGTGTGCTTATTAAGGCATATTAAATTAACTGAAGGTGAAATGTTTATTTTTTAACCTTTGCTTAACAGTCCACAAATCAAGATGTTAAATGAACGATATTTTAAAATGAAAGGATTTTTTAAAGTAAATTGTTCTCTTACGTGAGTCATAACTAATCACTAAACTTACTTATTTAAGGGTACTAATCCAGAGAATAATCAGATAAATTAGTAACAAAGAAGGGTGTAATTGCGGAAAGAGAAGGATTGGCTTGGGGGAAGAGGGTGAGATTTCTTCCTCGGCTCATCAGATGTAATTATGGAGTCGATATTTACAGCTAATTTGTTATTCAATCTCCAGTCAATTACCATCCAGAGATTCTGGAAGCGCGACATTCCTCTCAACTACAGTCAGATTTATATTAACAGATTTTTCTATAGATCCTCACCAAAATTATAAATATATCTTTAGTTATTAATATATATAATTTTTCCTTTTGAATATTTATTTCTTTTGTTTTTTTATTTATATGGTACCTAGCTTACTCTTTTTTCCTTTTTCCTAGCTGTTTTTCTAGACTTCTAGTCTCTCTTAGTTTATTTTTTCTATAATTAGAACAGTTTTTTTTTTAATCAAATATTGTTTTTTTTTTTACATTAAACTTTTATTTATTTATTACATTCTGTTAAAGAAAAACATTTTGTAATTTGAACAACACAATGAATTTAAAAAAAATGACATTCAATGTCAATCACATGAGGAGAGAAGGTGACCAATGACACCACTCCTAAATTATTTACAGATTATGTCCTCAAGAGATCAGGGGGCCATCTTCGTTTGAGTCGACGGGGAGGGTTGTAGGGGTTGGAGTTGAAAGACATGGTCTGTGCTAGTGAATTAGGATGTTTAAGGATGGCAGTTTACTGAGGAAAAGGGTGAAGCGGGAAGAAATGAAGTCTTGAACAAAAGGGATATTAAGATTGTGGTGAAGGGATGAATTGGATACGTAATAGGGAGCTTTTGCAATTATTCTCAGGGTTTTGGATTGAAAGGACTGGATTCTTTGGATGTTGGAAGGCTTAGCGGCACCCCAGATTTCTACTCCGTAAGTCCAGATCGGTCTTAATAAGGTTTTGTAGAGTGTCAGTTTGTTTTCTATCTTAAGATTGGATTTCTTATTCATGAATCTGTATTTTCTCATTCTTGTCTTTTAATTTTAGTATGTTCTCCCCATGTAAGTCGTAAGTCAAGATGGAACCCAAGGTAACGAACGGAATTTGAATGTGGTAAAGGAATATTGTTAAATTTCATAATTTCAGGGAAGTCCTTTTTCCGCAGTTGGAAATCAACTTGAAGGCATTTTTCCTCATTGATTTTTATTCTCCATTTGCCACACTATTATTTGATTTTTTTGAGGTGATCTTTTAGGTTTTTAGAAGCAGTTTTAGGATCGGGATGGAATAATAGGATAGCTTTGTCGTCCGCAAATAGAGCTAGGAGGGTTCTTGGATGGGTAGGGATGTCAGCAGTGTACAAGATAAATAGGATAGGTCCAAGCACACTACCTTGAGGAACTCCCGCTTCCACTTGGTAGAAATCGGAGTTATCTAATCTTTGCCGAACCCTAAAGAAACGGTTGAATAAGTAAGACTTAAGGATAAGGTAAGTGTTACTAGGAAGTATGGATTTCAGTCTAAACAAGAGACTCTATCAAATGTTAGGGAAACATCCAAAAAAGCTCCTGGGCAGTACTCTTTGCGCTCAAGGAAAGAGGAAATATAGTCTACGATGCGAAACACTTGCTGGACAGTAGAATGCTTACTTCTGAAACCGAACTGATGATTTGGGAATATGATAAAGAAGCAAAATTTTTTTTTTTTTTTGTAGTTTTTTATAAATTATTATGATGCCAAATATCTCTTTAGCCGTTATTGACAAACCCTCTAAAAGGAGAGTCACAACTAATTTTCATTCATTGACCAGACCTGCTAAGGCTAGTTTAATTTATTATTTGTGACTCAGCCCATTCAAGATATGATTGTATAGAGGGCTCATTAACGACCAACAAAGAGCGGTGTCATAGATATTGTAACATGCATATAATAATATCTCAATAAATAAACTTTTTAAAAAGTAAATTTCCAAAGTTCTAATAATAAATAACATTAATATCATGCTTCTAGTCTGGTGTCGCATAATTGATAACTTACATTAAATGCATGAATCCTTCAATCTTCCCGTTACGTTTTGAAGATACGTTAGAGGACTTGTTTCGGAAGTTTTTTAGATTTTAACATATTGGCTAGAGATGTCCAATTGGCGTGAGACAAGTCCA
Source organism: Oncopeltus fasciatus (assembly GCA_000696205.2). Taxonomy (NCBI): domain Eukaryota; kingdom Metazoa; phylum Arthropoda; class Insecta; order Hemiptera; family Lygaeidae; genus Oncopeltus; species Oncopeltus fasciatus. The sequence continues at coordinate 67,815 of KZ808194.1, read as the reverse complement.
GCAATAAAATGAGCATTATTAATTTATTTTTTAAATTCTATCCTGTCACCCTTTGCCAATAATATTCCTTAACATATTTATTGTTTACCTATATAAATTGTTTATTTTGTTTGATGTATGTTTACTCTATATTTATAAGATTGGTTTGCCTTTTCTTCCAGACTACATTGCCCGCCATGGCAGGATGACAGAGAGTGGAGCACGGAGGAAGTTCTGGCAAATCCTCTCAGCGGTGGAGTACTGCCATAACAGGAGGGTCGTACATAGGGACCTCAAGGTACTTGTAGATGTTTATTCTATAAAAATAATTCGCGGTAATAAATTAAATATTGTGAGTATTTTAATATCTCCAGCCACCTCTTTAATCAAAAAATTATTTGTTAAAATAATCAACACTTTTAAGGTCTTGCCTACAATCCTCCCTGCTAATTTAAACAAAGCTCTCTTCGAGACCTCCTAGGATCATAGATCATATTTAATTTGAGAAGGAGAATTTGACATTCTCGTCTTATGGGTAGTTTCATTTTTTGTTATTTTCTTTCAATGAAATCAAATTTCACAAAATTTTATTTTAAAAAGACTGTAATTAATAAATATGATAATTAAAAAATTTAAGAACTTCGATCGAGATATTAGAAACGTACATATATAAGAGTTATAAAAACTCAAATAAAATAACCTTCTCTGCGCTCAATTATATATGCTATTATAATACAAATATATTGTTTTGCTCCAATTTAGGATCAATTTATTTGCCGAACACGAAGTGTTTAGTTCTTTCAAGACATTTTAATGATATTCATAAAAAACCACAAAAAAACAGGGTTTTTAATTTTAAAAATAACAATTAATATGTATTGGATACTACTTTAGGTTTATTTAGGTTAGTATATTTTTTTACAAATAAAAATCAATATTTTTACAACGTATTCCTTCTTTTTAGATGTAAGTTGCTACTTTCTAGCAGATTTTCTGCTAAATCATAGTATTCAAGTAGGTATCATGGCATGGCTTTTGAAACAGGAAAATCTTTAAAAAAATTTCGTCCCTAAATGAAGGAGTTAAGCCAGAGAAACCCTTAATAAAACCCACCACAAGGATATTCCTTTACCAAAGCAGATTTCCCATGTTTTATTGATGTAATGTATTTAAGTAGAATTAAATGAGTAGTGGGCCGATGGAATCCCTTCGGGGTTAGTAAATTCTGGTAATCTGGACACAGATCCCGTTCTGTGCAGGCTTTTATAGAGAAATAAAAGCTGGCTCGGTGCTATGGATGTTTAGAATACTAGTGAATCTTTTCGAAAGATGTTTCTCAAACGTGCATCGTTTCATTGTCTAGAAGGGAATATAAATAAATCACTTCAATGCCTACCGGCCTCAATTTATGTTGTTGCAAATTTAGCTAGTGCCAAGTAAAATAAACCCATTTATATTTTGTTCACGTAGGCTTCGACGGTCGTCAGATGTATTTACCGTTTTCTTCCGGGTTGGACCGTGTCAAATTGTTATTTGCCGAGCTTTCGCACATCATGTGATGGCTTCTTCAGGGCTGAAAAGAGAATTCTCTTTTCAGCCCTGAAGAAGCCATCACATGATGTGCGAAAGCTCGGCAAATAACAATTTGACACGGTCCAACCCGGAAGAAAACGGTAAATACATCTGACGACCGTCGAAGCCTACGTGAACAAAATATAAATGGGTTTATTTTACTTGGCACTAGCTAAATTTGCAACAACATAAATTGAGGCCGGTAGGCATTGAAGTGATTTATTTATATTCCCTTCTAGACAATGAAACGATGCACGTTTGAGAAACATCTTTCGAAAAGATTCACTAGTATTCTAAACATCCATAGCACCGAGCCAGCTTTTATTTCTCTATAAAAGCCTGCACAGAACGGGATCTGTGTCCAGATTACCAGAATTTACTAACCCCGAAGGGATTCCATCGGCCCACTACTCATTTAATTCTACTTAAATACATTACATCAATAAAACATGGGAAATCTGCTTTGGTAACGTAGCATCCTTGTGGTGGGTTTTATCAAGGGTTTCTCTGGCTAACCTCCTTCATTTAGGGACGAGATTTTTTTTTAGATTTTCCNCCCCCCCCCCTCCTTAAGACCCTCCTGGCACCTCTTGAGCGGTCAACCAGCCGGCGCAGATCTCCCTCCATGCGCACTTCAGCTGTATTATGTGTGCACGACAGAATTCAGTGTCTACCGTCCTTGTTGGATATGTGATAATCCAAATCTTTTGCGCCCAAATCGTACATTTTACATAATATAAAAATGGGACAATAACTTATAACTTATAAGCTGAGATCGGTTTACCACCTTTTTATATGAAATATGTAAGGCTTCCACCTCTCAATAATCACTGTACAGGACATCCTATAAGATATGAGCAGTCGATCTCAGTCTCATTTATCCCTACCTCAACGCTAAATCAAATATTATATTTAAAAAAAAACCTTTACCCCAACTAAATAAAGTTAATGGCTTTCTTCTAAAAATACTAAAGTGTAGAGGATTTAAAAAAAAAATTAAATATTCTTAATTCTTGTTATTTAAGTAATTAAAAAAATACATTTTTCGAAAATTTGTGATGTGTGTGTGTTCATCAAATTTAAATCAAAGCTAAATTTAAAAGTTTATAGTTCAGTGGCAGACGATTTCATGGTTCTTATGTATTTATTGGAACAACAATTAATGACTCTCACTACGATGAAATTAATTATACCTATTACTGTGTCTCAGGTGTTACTATTTTTTAAAAAATAAATGAAGAAAATGAAAGGTTGAACGAGTCAATCAGGCTGTTTTATGCGCTAATCTCTAATTGATAATAATATAAACAAAATCTATTTTCAAATATCCAGTGCTATAAGGAATATTTAAAAAACCAAAATTAAAATAAATAAAGCTCAAAAATCTTATCGGGAATGTTCAGTAAGAGTAGGGGAAGTGCTTAACATTCTTAGTTACTTTCTCCCATAGCTTCTTAAATTTACGTTTCACGTTAAAATATTACAGAACGTCAGAAAAATGAAAAATGGTATTTGTATTCAATAAATATTTTTCATAGAAATGATAAAAAAAAACGTCGCGCAAGGGCTGCGTAAACTAAGCATATTTCTAAGTATCTTATTAAGAGGGACGCGAATAAAATTAAATGACAAACTATTTCTCTTAAATCTGAGAGTCCGATGAGCGTAAGAGGAATGACCAGTAAACCTGCCTCTAATATGCTGAACGAGATTAAAAACAGGAGAAAGTACTCAGCCATAGTTATTATATTCGAAAGTGTCTTCTTTAATAAGAGTTTTTCGTAAAATATTATAGAACGAAAACTTTCAGAAAAAAAAAAAAGAATTTATTTTCTAAAATAAAAACAAATATATGAATATTATAAATTTTGGCCTTACTCATCGCCCTCCTCCTCCTTAATCTACTTAAACTAAAAATTATTTCATTTACATATTTCCAATAAAAAGCGAGAGAATAATTTTTTTTATAAATTATTATTAAGCCCGATCTAATTGAGGTTGATAAAATAAAATTATGACTGTATATCCNTTCTTGAATATTTGTATTTTATTTTCAGGCTCCCCGCACATCACTACGATTCTAAACAGTTCACACATCTAAACGGGTTTAGACTCGGAGTGATTTTCGAGGAGCCTGAAATTATTCTCAGCTCCCTCGGTGGTGTGGTAGGTAGCGTACCCGCCCGGCAAGTGGGAGACTCGGGTTCGATTCCCGGCTGAGGTACTGAGATTTTTTTTTCAGGCTTCCTGAACGGTTCAAATATTTGTATTTTAATTTGCTCTAAACTAAATATTACGCCAACTTTTACTTTATACATTAACACTGTACAATTTAAGCTAAGCATATTACTCCACTCTTATTTGTCCGATTGTACTCTTTAACGAACTCATCATATCAATTTACTTTTAAAAGCGTTACGACGAATTTCCCTAAGAAAAGAACGTAAAAGCGACTTCAAAACCGTAACATTAAAAATTCACGGTAGAGGAAAACCACCTCGGTCAATTCCGAGAAGTAACTGCTAAAATGTATCTTTTATCAAAAAATAAATATGTTGTTGAGTTTTATTACTCTTATATAAATATTACACTTGCTTCCACGAAAAAACATTTTGTTCTGGCACTTGACTTACGATATAAACTAATTTTAATCGTCCGATTCCGCTAGAAGCCTCAACCCAAAGCTAAGTAATCAAGTAAGTCAATTGTACTGAAACAGAAAGACTAAGAGTTGGAAAACTACTGAATCAACAAATACGTACATAGCCAGCGATCTGGAAGTTGTTGCTGTTGAGGCTTCCATTGGGAAAGGTGTGCAGGACTAGAATTATTCCTTGGTCAACATCAAGGAGATGAAAAAGAGGAGCCACAAGAGAAAATCAGGACTTTCATAAGTCACTGCAAGATACAAAGCGAAAATGGGCTTGCGACACATCAATAACAACAAGAGAGAGAATGGGCTTTTCAAATACTTACGTTGTAGTGATATGGAAATAACTAAAAAATAAAAAGTTTAAAAGATTTTATCTTCAACCTTTAAACATGTGCATTAAGATTAAAACTGACATATCTCGAAAGAAAACTATCCATTTTTTCCATCTACACATCAGGTTTGCCTTAGACAACAATATGCCCACAAAAGACAAGATCGGAAACTTATTGGCTGGTCCCTAAAAAGCTTTTAACGGTCGACTTGAGTACAAAACTGGTTTTTCTATTGCAGTTCCTCTATGTCATCAAATTACATGATGTTGTTAATAACAGAATGTAATAAATAAATATTGTTTTTGTTGTGGTATTTAATCCTACATAAATTTTTAAACAATAAATGCAAGGGAATAGAACAAAAAATTTATCTGTCAACTGAGACATATATACTTTTTTTTATTCTATTCCCTTGCATTTATTGTTTGTAATATTTATTTTGTTGTATAAATCTGTTTTATAATTTATTTCAACCACTCTGAATCAGAGACAGAGGGGGGAGTAGTATAAAGATGGGTACGAGTAAAATTCCTTACTTCATTGTAAACACACGTGCCCCTGGGCAGGTCTTTTAATCTTGATAACAGGTTGTTTAGAGAATAAGTGAACCACCAGTGCCAAGCTTGCTAGAAACGACTTCATTAATCTGAAACGGTGCTTAATAACTATAAAAAACTTTTATCTGAAAAAACATTATTATTTTTTTAATGGTTTAACCTTCATGTTTAGCATCTATTTATCATAACAATAATATTGATCTAAAACTAACAATTTAGCTCAATTTAAGATTTTAAAATGTTATATTTTAAATTAAAAAAAATATATTTAATTTTGAAAAAAGGAAGATTAATAGCTCATTTAGATAAATACTATTAATAGGATGTTTATAGTCAGTCGGCTTCCGTTGTTTCGGTACTTATTGTACACCCTCAGAGATCCATAAGCTCGTATTAAATTTAAATTCTAAATCAACATCCGAGATCTTAGCATACTAAATCAATTTTTTTTTTGATAATTTATCAGCTGAGCTCCAGTGCTCAATTGTTTTTATTTTCGAGGTTCTGATTTTTTTTTATGACCCAGAGAATTCCTGGTGTGCACCTATGGAATATCCAACCCTAATTGGGAACCATTCTTCATTAAATGGATAAGAAATCCGGCGACCAGAGTGGTGTACTGATGACTCGCGTTCTCTTAGTGTTCCTTGGGTGAATATAAATACATCTTTAAAATGTATTTCCTTCCTTGACCCATATGGCATGATGCTGCAATGGCTTATTTTTTCTTTTTTTTTTTTTTATCAGATAAATCTATACATATAAGTAATTATTCGCGAGCCTCTGGGAACACCCAATACCAATTAAGAACCATTATTTATTGGATTTCGAAAAAATGAGACATAACTGTGTACCGGACGCACACTTTTTCTAGTGTGCCAAGGGTTGTTGTCAGTATCTCTAGCCTGTTGCAAAACTGATATAATTAATTAAATGGCATGTCTAAGGAAACCATACTGCATCTTTTCTTCCATACATATTCTCCGCGTTAAGTAATACATTCGTATGCTTAAGCATTAAAATTTTTTAATAACTATATTTAGGTTTCAGACAGTTTCGTTCCGCCCCTCAAATTGAAATTTGAATGAGTGGTGAATGATTGCAGCATAAGAACGAATAAGCGGTTATTTTATTTTTTTATTTATTCATTCCTGCTGAAGTAGGCCCTCAAGTCATTGACGCAGAGATAGGAGCTGACGTCAATGGGAGAACTTAAGCTCAATCTGATATTCTTTTAGAGAGTTTGTGATTGATGACTTGTGTTGCCAAACAGTGACTTGACACTTTTTTTAAACTCAATTAATTGACATTCTACATAATTAGGGTCGTTATTTAGTAATGTCCATGAATAACTACATTCCCCTATTATTTTTGTAAATTTCCTCTGTAAAAATTAAGGAGCATAAATTGCAAACTTCTTCTTAAAAAAAAAAAAAGGGATGATAGAGAAGTAGTCTTTCCAGCTTAAAAAAAAAAAAAAAATGATTAGCGACCGGTTTCGGTGTCAATATACCATCTTCAGGCACTACAGACTGTCGCAAGATAAGGTTCTCCCCTTAGTATCCCAACGATACTCCCAGAGTGCTCATAGGGATATTCCTGTAATCTCCAGAAAGAAACAGATGTTAGGTATATTTAAAATTGTCCTATGATTGATTTATACTTGATACATGTTACTGGATGGTAAATGTGCTCGGTTTACGCAGCAGTTGCGTGACAACTCTTACATCCCCTCTACCCATACTACCTATGCCCCTTACTCCTGGGTCTGTCCCGCCGCCCTTGAGTGGCTCTCTCTCCCAGAAGAACGACGCTTGGGAGAGTGGCCGCGGGTGGGTAGGTTGTCGCTAGGCGGGCTAGCACACACTCTGCCGGCAACTTCAAAGGTGCTCGGCCCTAGAAAGGGGTGGGGGGTGGCTCGGAAGAGGGACTTAATGAAGGAAACCCCCCCCCCAGCCCCCAGTATTAGGTTATTTAGCCGAGCCACTTGCTCTGAAAACTNATCCCCTCTCCATAAAAAACAAAAACTTTAGGTGGAAGAGCAAAATGCATGAAAAAAAAAAAATGAATATGGGATCCAGGTCCCCACTCGCCTTCATGATAGCCCTGAAGGTAACTTACAATGTAAGCCGAAACGTTGACAGATAGTTAAAAAATACACATTGTTTAAAATTGTATTTCTTGGATCTACCATGACCGAATCCCAACAAAAATAAATCTAATAATAATTACAATATTTTGTTTTCTTGACCATACGACAATAATAAATTTTTAAAAATTAATGGTTAAGCTTTGGGTAAACTATTCTACTATAATAGTTATTAGGAATAATCAATAGAGAATATTATGCAGGAATTATGATTATATAGTTATATAATTTTTATAATGAAACACATCGAAAGAAACATAATATTTATAGATTTAAGATAATAACTTCTCCTCAGCAATTGGGTCTGGTAAATTGCTGGAAAAAAAAAGCGTTAATTCACAGAGGAAAAAGTCTAGTGGAAAACACTTTGAGTATTCTTGTTTACTCTAGGGATAATTTCTGACGAATTCCGTATAATGATTAGTGTAAAACACATTAGCAGTATGGGGTTCGCTTCCTGTGTGCGAACTCCAGACTAGGGCACCCAGTCTAGACTAGTGCATAGCCGATATACACAGGCGATCTATACTCGGTAGTCCAACTGCCTGTCACAGATTGTCTTGGATAATACACCATACGTTATGTACAGTAGTGCAAGCACTAGTCTGCATTAGGATAATGAATGTCGTCATGTGTTTCAGAACCCTGGTTAGCATCTAGATTCCCACAGAAATCTATACGCAAATGAAAAATAGGCCCTTACGTTATTGCTTTGGCCTGAACACCTGATAAACAATGATGCATCCTCAAAAATTTGTTGGAAAACACTTGAATCTTGATGTGATTGTTGGTAGAGAATTTTTAATGGGGTTGCAACCTTGACCGAACCTCAACGAAAATTCTCTATGAACTAGAATCTTCCGTACTCGCTGAACAATACAAAATATGTTGCTAACGCTTTTATCAGCGTAAGCAACATATTCTGTTTTTGTGATAAGATCGAAATCAGAAACGATGCAAAGTCCGCCATGCAGGACCAATGTAAACTAAGATGATATCTTATGGGGCATCAAAGAATGTCATCGATGAAATGGATATTTTGAGCTTCGGAATTTAATGAGAATAAAACGTATTTTTTCTAGAGCTGTCTATGTAGTGTCCTCGAAGGAAGAGTGGCGGGTACAATTTATAGTTATATTCATAAATTTTTAATACACTTTTGCGAAAACGTTAAAAAAAGATATCATAAACGTTAATAAAATACATTTTTCACCTGTTATGTTTAATGAAGGTTTGCTTTTACGTTGAAAATTTACGAAAATGTGATGATTATTTAATTTTGTCTCCTTCCATCTTATCAAATTTCAACAGAAATGGAAATAATTTAAATATTGGCAATATAAACCCTAAATAAAGTATCTGGTTTTAATATTTTAAAATAATAAATTAANAAACACCAGAACAAAAGTGTCATTTTTCACGAAGAAAAAGTTGAGCTTGTTTCAGTGCCTTGTACTGGTGTTACCTTATTTTAAATATAACGTTTTGTAAGTTAACAAAGACCCAGCATTGTGATTGCCACATTTCTTCCATGTTAACTTCCATCGCAAAACAAGGTACCTTGTTCTGTAATTATGAAATTTACATTTTTAAGATAAAAGAGTTTTTGAGCTCATGCGTTGCGAAATTAATAGTCAGCTTGTCTGTTCCTCCATCCGCCCACCCCATGTAATCTGAATATCCACTGAAAGTAATTTTGAAAATTAGTATGGAATTCACTTAGTGTTGGTTGCAAAAATTATGCCTATTCAGAGTTTCTAAAAAGTAAAATGTAAAATATCGAATTCTATTTACCTGGAATTATACAATTCACTCTGATTTATAACTAATTGAATCGAACATTAAATATAACCTATTTAGAAAGTTTTTTTTTTTTTTAACTTTTATTTATTTATTACATTTTGTTAAATTAAAACATTTTGTAATTTGATCACCACAATGAATTAGAGAAAAAAAAATGACATACAATATCAATCACATGAAAAGAGAAGGTGACCAATGACACTACTCTCAATTTATTTACAGATTATGTCCCCAGGAGGTCACGGGGCCATCTTCTTTTTAGTCGTCGGGGTGGATCATAGGGGTTGGAGTCCGATGACAGGAACTGGGCATATGGATTAGGGTGAAATTGGAGTTTACAGTGGAGGAGCGTGAAGCGAGTGGAGATGAAGTCTTGGACGAATGGGATATTATTATAATCTTGATTTAGGGTAGAGTTTGAGACGTAGTATGGAGCATTTGCAATAACAGGTTTATATATATATTATATAAAACACTCACAACTACATACATGTCTCTGTGTGTGAGTGTATAATATACATTTGTAGTTACTTTAAGTTATTTCATGAAACAGTCACCTCAAGTAATTCATTGAATTATCAACTTGCTTCGATAAAGCAATGACTTTTTTTTTTGTTAATTGCCTTATTAATTAATGAGAAAACAAACGGGAAATCATAGGTTTATCGATCATGGAGCTCTGATTGGTGATAATTCTAGATGACCACACCTCATCATTCTACGTCAGCATTTCACTGTATATACGGTTTAAGCACTAAGGTCAGCACCACTAATTATTATCTGATATGACGGTATGAAAATCACAATTAACACGAGTGCAAAATTAGCAGTCAATTATGTTCTTATTACTATACACATTTTAAAGACAACGTCAAAGTTTGTAGAGAATATAGGTCTTATGTTCTGATTAGTTACCGATAAGGTGAGCTTCATTTAAAAAAACCAATAAAAACTTTTAAGATAAGCTTGTATTATTGACGTCTTTCTATAATTATATATTCATAACAACCCACTTCTCACTCTTTTGGAAATAATCATTGATAATATTTTATAAACCTGGTTAATCATTTAACAGTCCATGCATAATATTTCCTATACTTTCCAGAGTTTTGAAAAACCTCTGTTAAAAACAAATTATGCTTCCATTGAATTATTTAATGTACTTTCAAATCACAATTTTACTTCCGATGTAAGCTTTTTACTGTCTAGTAGGTTTTTCGTTTCTTAGCCTAAATTTTCTTCTCTTAGGACTACTGACATATTTTTTCTTGCATTCGATTGAATTAGGAACAGTGGCCTGCTGTTTAGTTTAAATCCATACTTCCTCTTATGTAATTCTTAATTCGAATTTATAGTTAGTTATTGTGTCTAGAATCTAGCATAGATTTGGATTACTACCGAGTAAAAACGGGTGTTCTACAAGATAGCGTTATTGGGGCTATCCTTTTCATCATAAATCCAGTTGACATCCATGCCCATCTCTCTCTCTCTCCTAAATATATTTGTTGATGACGAGCCTTTCGTATTTTTTCTTCCTTTTCCTTGAAAATTTTTCTTCGTGTTTATATTCCCTCTTTTCTTAACAATCAGTAATATTCAGGCCCATTGCATCACTCTTCCACAGTGCATAATATACTCAGGTTTTTATCTTTATTCAACTTGAAGGAAGTGATGATGGATGCATTTGGTTGTAAGTAAAAAGTACACCACAAATTAACTATTTATTTTTACTTCATATTTTGTTTAAGTTTATTTGATGAAGAACATAACCTTCTCCAAATTCATCATTCTTTAATAGTTCTGTAAATATCTTAACTATTTAAATGTCATTTATAAGTATATTTCGCTGTTTCTTTTTGCTTTTAATGCTTTAATGTAATACTTTATTTAAATCAGTTGTAATTGGGGTTTATATTTATGAATATTTTTTTATTTCTGCGCCGGAAATTCATTTCTATTTGATCAGTTGTAATACGAGCAACAAAAATAAGTTCTGTGTTAGATACATGCAAGCTCTCCTTGAGAAGTATCTACTTATTGCAACATAAGTTTTCGCTCTAGCTGTGCCGGTTTCTCGTTAGTTAAAAGCCACGTTATAATAGGACTTCCCACTGAGCGAGTAGAAAAGCCACTTACTGTCTGCCGGCCCCTTCGTTAGCTGGGGGTAGCTTAAACCCGCCCTACTTTACTGCTTTTCCGGCTCGTTGCATTCATAAAGTTAGACCCAGAACTGTTACAGTTGATAAATGTGGACCACTAAGGTTCACACAAACCCTCATTGACACACAAATACACTCACCACTACATTTCGTATTGTTAAATTCCATATTGTAAAGTTTTGAATTTAAAATAATAATATTGGTTTATTCGAGCCAGGTAGTTGCATTGGTAGCAAAAAAAACAAAATCTGTCACGCAGAAGCTGCATAATAAAAGCAGATTTTCCAAATTTCATTAAAAAGGGATGTAAATATGGGCAAATTAAATTTACATGCCAGAGAGAACAATTTGCGTAAAAGGTATGACCGCTAAAGTTGTCCTAGTCTGCCTGAGAAGGTAAAAGTGAGAATGAATTATGCACGTTCACCGATCAAAGGTACATAATTCAATGATTCGATATAAAACGCCTTAATAATAAGTCACATTCTTAAATATCTTTCTTGGAATATGAGTTTTAAAAATCTTATAGAACATTAGTGTTATAAAATTGCATTTTCACTTTTTTTTTAAATAAAAAAAATATTAAGATTTTAAGTTTTAGTCTCTATCTAAGCCTGCCCTCCCTCTCGACGGATTTCAGCAATTAACGTACTCATCTAGCGGTTTACAAAAGGATGCTTAATTACCGGATTCAGTGAAATTATTTTTTTAAATTGTAGAAGCTTGAGCATAAACAATCAAATATACATGGAATTTTTAAGGGACCATATTTTAACTTCTCCTTAGTAGGATCAGTGAAGATCCGTTGAAATTTTTCAAAAGTCATGTCATATAAACAACGTGAATAATTAGTTTTTCTTTAAGGGAATATGATAAAAACTAGAAATAAATTAGTTGCCTTGTTCCTCTAGTTAACAATTAAAAGTTAAAAAAAAATATACAATATTTCTCATGCAGAAACTGCTAAAAGCTTTGTCAGCATAATTATTATCAAATTTTAATATTTAAAGTTTGAATTTCAGATAAATCAAATTCATAACCTAATCAAAAATGATTTATGATAACATTACTTAAAATATGTACAGGAATTTTTTCAATTTAAGTGGTAATTGTGACTATTAAATCAAGAATATAATCTTAATTATATTCTAATTTTGGACTGTTTATAGTTTTTTTTTAAAGTTTCATTTATAACCATTTATAATTTAAGCCTGGAAATCTGCTTAGCTTGCTTTAGAGCTTTGTTTATTTGGAGCTACCGTTCATAAAAAATTTCCCCGGAAGAAAAAAGCATTTATTATATTTTTTAAAAGTTATTTTAGTAAAATCCTTCTAAAGACATTCAATTTAGGGAGATAAACTGTGAAATCAGATATTTTNATTGAATAGAAAATTTTATGACAATAATATTTAAATATGAGTTCGACCATATGGCTGCCAGGGCTGGTGTATACAAGGCGAAATCTAGAACACCAATTTTTACGAACTTTTCACAGAATTTGTGGCCATATATCTCCAATAACTCTTCAAATGTTGATTTCTATGTGTTCAATTGTCTCTGATTTGTCGATGTAGGCAAGTAACTTTAAATAACCCCAAAGAAAATAATCCAATGAGGTTAAATCACACGATCTTGGTGGCCAATTAATTGGACCATTACATGAAATTATTCTTTCTTCAAAAGTTTCTTTGAGTGAATCAATTGTAGTGTGCACTGTGTGGCATTTGGCTCCATCCTGTTGGACACATACACACACAGGTCATGTGTGTAAATATAAAACAAATTTTTTTTATAGAAAATATTTCTTTTCTATAATGAGATATAGAAGTGAAACGACACACCTGACACGCTAGAACTGCGTATACTAAGCGAATTCCTTCGAAAATACTGATCTTCTTTCATGAGTGTTTGAATCATGTAATTTTTAAATCAAGTAAACTAACTACTTTTTTGTCGCACGAACTCAGCTTTTTTTTTCATAGAATTTAAAAAGACAGGCAAACTTAATGAAAAAAAAAAAACCACAACTAGTATTAAATTGTACAAATTTCTAGAGTAAAAATAATATTCAAGTTAATTAAACCTTAGGATTTAGGTTAACCTTTACTCTTGTTCGACTTGCTTGAAGTATTTTACTATCAATATTTTTTATTCAATAAATAAACCACAGTCGAATTTCAAATAATTAAATTAAAATTCTGTCAACTGTAGTACTTATGTTGGAATGTCACTTAGACTTCAGAATCATGGTAATTCTATATATATCTGAGCAAAGATAATTAGGGTAATTGTTGAAAAAAATGATCTATTTCATGCTTAGCCCTTGATTACTCACTCTATGTATTTACCTCATTTGAGATTCTCAAAACAATACACAGTAATGATACAATTGAAATACATTATAAAATTATTTAATTATTGAAGTAGTCAGATAATAAAATGAAATAAATAAATAAAGTTAATATATTAGACAAGTTTTTCAGAGGAAATTGTAAACCGTTCTTTGTTTCATTTTAACTTTATCTTTGGTTGCGAAAATTGAGACAAGTGGAAGTACAACCAAAAAGGAGTAAAATTAAATACTAATAGAATGGTAATTATTGAATTGTTGCGTGGTTACTTAGACTTGAAAGTAGTTAACAATAGACAGGTATCCTGTATCTTTTTTTGTCTGTTAGCCTCCCATTCAACCACTTAGGGTCATGGAGGGAGGGGCTATCAGCGGGTTGGGAGAGGCAATCTCATTCTAAACATCCATGGCTCAGGACAAGCTTTTATTTATAGATAAAATCTTGCCCTGTATGGGATTTGAACCCGCAGTGTTAGGATTGCGAGACACTAACGGATCCCCTGGGCTATCCTGACGCCACAAGGATCATGTTTTACTGAGCTATTGATCAGCTAAGGTTATTATTGTTATAACATTGGGTATGTTAGGTGTTTTTTTTTATTATTTCTACATCTACTTAATTAAGACTATGTTCTTAACGATATTTAAGGGTATAATATATATGTTTATTTATTTTATACTGATAAGAGGATCTGTCTCCAGGCTGAAAACCTCTTGATGGACTCGGCTATGAACATCAAGATAGCGGATTTCGGCTTTTCGAACTACTACACCCCCGGAGAGCAGCTCGCCACTTGGTGTGGTTCTCCTCCTTACGCGGCGCCCGAGGTCTTCGAAGGGAAGAAGTACACCGGTCCGGAGATCGACATTTGGGTAAGTGAAAGAGGTCCTCTTCAGGTACCGAATACCGCTTGGTATCTGTGTGTTGTGTGACCTTTTGAGCTAACTCGGTTCTGGTGACCTTTCAAAACGCGGTGTCTCCAATAACGCCCAAGTTAGGAAACACTACAATGTTTAAAAGCTTTGCTGTTTTTAGTACAAGTTAAGTGTTAGGCTGTCCCCAGCAGAACAGGATGTGATCAGACTGAGATTGCAGCTATCTTTTGCAAGATTTAGATGTTTGAATAATAATATATAATATACCTAATGTCTAATATCTTACTTATATAATTTAAGTTATCACAATTAAAGTAAAACACATTAGCAGTATGGGGTTCGCTTCCTGTGTGCGAACTCCAGACTAGGGCACCCAGTCTAGACTAGTGCATAGCCGATATACACAGGCGATCTATACTCGGTAGTCCAACTGCCTGTCACAGATTGTCTTGGATAATACACCATACGTTATGTACAGTAGTGCAAGCACTAGTCTGCATTAGGATAATGAATGTCGTCATCTGTTTCAGAACCCTGGTTAGCATCGATGTTCCCACAGAAATCTATACGCAAATGAAAAATAGGCCCTTACGTTATTGCTTTGGCCTGAACACCTGATGAACAATGATGCATCCTCAAAAATTTGTTGGAAAACACTTGAATCTTGATGTGATTGTTGGTAGAGAATTTTTAATGGGGTTACAACCTTGACCGAACCTCAACGAAAATTCTCTATAAACTAGAATCTTCCGTACTCGCTGAACTATACAAAATATGTTGCTAACGCTTTTATCGATGTATAAATCAGAAACGATGCAAAGTCCGCCATGCAGGACCAATAAGAACTTCGATCGAGATATTA
>KZ808194.1:9526-37602 GCA_000696205.2 Oncopeltus fasciatus | reverse complement strand
TTTTTCTGATCCTGGCCAAAACTCTGACTAATTTATCCAGTTTAATAAACTGAATACTTGTATAAATAGATAAATAAATAAATAAATATATCTAATAGAGTTCTTACATCTTGTTTCAGTCACTGCGAAATGGGAGTTATGATCATCATGCTGCAATATATTTTTTATTATTAGAAAGACTGAGACAACAAAGAAGCACCTTTACGGTTTCTCAACAGGAAACAACCAAAACACCCAATGAACCAAAAAGGAGGCCAAGCACCATTGCTGAGCAAGGAATAAGAAAACAGCCAGAATCTCCTTACCGAAGACATTGCTATACTCCTGATTCAATGGCAAGGGAGCTTCAAATTCAACAAACAATGCAGCAGATTGCTCATCACAAAGAAGAAGAGTATTACTATCAGAGGTACCTCGGATACCAACAGTATTCCAGTTCGACTGATGAGGGTGTTGAGACGGATCTTGAAGAGTCAAGTCCTTCTCAAAGACTATCATATGCTAGTTCTTCTTCCTCCAGTGGTGTTGGTAATAATAAAAGTCTCAGTCAGCATTTAAGTACAGACTCATGTTCCTCTCATGTTTCCTCCCTCCAGAGTAACTACTCAACATTTGAATCTAGTCTTGACTATCAGTTTGATGATTTGGGGTCTAGTTTACCTTCTTGCTCTACCCAAGGGTCCAAGCCTATTACTGATACCACTGTGATAAGCACAAGTTCAATCCATCCTAATATATATGTCAGCAGCGATGGGAATAGATCTTGGTGTAGACCTGGTCCTAGTGCATTTAATTTTAAAAGAAAAATAACTCGATCTCCAGTTGACTTTAGAGAAGGACGAAGAGCTTCAGACGGTGTTGTTGCACAAGCAGCTGACAATACTAATCTTAGCCCACCAATCAATACTAATGTTGCATTTAATAGCCAAAAGTTAAATGAGAGTGGCAAAGCTAAGGGTGTCATGGAGCTTCATTTAGTTCAGAGGGAACACCAAGCTCTAAAAACTTTGTATCAAAGTTCTGTTCCTCAAGAAGAACTTATTCAGCGCCAGTTACAACATACTGAATACCGCCAGAGAGATACAGAGAGGCAACAGACTAACTTGCCCAAGCGAATAAGCCTACCTGAAAATTTCACTTTTCCAACAAGTCAATCGCATGATGGAGATTTGCTTGCAACTGTGGCTTCAGCTAAAGCACCTCTTCAGCAACAACTTATGCAGCACCGGTTACTTCAACAAAAAAGACAAATATTGCAAAAGCAAGGAGCATTTCAGCAAGGAGATGCTTTAATGTTAAACAGGCGGCAGATGTTGCGACAAGCATCATACAAACTTGCTCAACAAACACAAATTGTTCCTCCTCTTCCATTACAGGCTGACTTCCCTACTATAACAGAAGACACCACAAATGGAAGACTTCATTCTGATGAAGTCAGTCAAGACTGGAATTCCCTCCCTAATTCATTTGCTTCCTGCCAGATAACTGAGCCTAACCCACAATGGTCTGGACAACAAGAAAATTTATCCACTCCGTGGCAGCCGTCCCTTTACACTACTACTCAGCCAGTTCCAGCCTGGAGTCAGGTATTACATAAGTAGTTACTGCTTTTATCATTGATATAAACTGTAAAAAGTATAAAACGAATGCACCAAATAAATTAGACATGTGTTAGCTGCTACCTTTGTGTGTATAGATAAAAGATAAAGTAACTTGTGTAGATTTTACACATTTTTTTCTTAGATTCTGATATCATTCCATTAAACAATCATGAGTGAACCCCTTTCCCAAGGGACTAAAGTATATAGAGTATTGTTTTTAGTATATTGGCCTTCGATTTAAAATTCTAAATGCTAGTATTTTAAATATAATAAAAAATAAAAAAACAACTTGGGATTTAAGAAATTAAATATTTGTCCAATATTGTTCGTAAGCCTTGCCCAAGAAGTTTTGTTCTTAAATTTTAATTCTTTATTTCACTATTGATTTTAACAAATAAGTGTCATTTTAGGGTTACCAACAAGCAATTTACTTCATAACATTAAAAATTGTCTATTTCATTTCAAAAAATAAAATTCTTTAATAAAGTAATGAAAATGAATAGATAATTAAATATGGGTTATAATTTCAATTATTTATCATTTAAATTTTTGGCTTGTTTATTATTAAAGTGATCTGTTATAATCAGGTAATATTATTACCCTTATGTTAATTATTATTTTAGCCTGAGAATGATAGATATTGAAGAAAACTGTAGAATAAGTGAAGAAAACATTAGAGAGTATGTTTCATCTAGCAGCATCCAACTGACATATCTAATAATTATATTTTCTTATTTTGAAAAAGTATACATTTTCATTTTTCAAAATTGTTTTATACAGTTTTCTGTTCATCGTTCAGGGTTAAGGCTCATAACTGAAATTTTGATTTTAATCTCATAATACTTTATACAGATAAGAAATATTTAATATTTCTTTTTACCGGTAAATAATAAAATGAACAGAATATTTTTATTTTTTAGAATTTTTTTAAATCTTGGGTACTTATTGATACTTCAATAGAAATCTTGTTAAATGTTACTATAGGTAATTTTTAAAAAAAAGCTGAGCGAAAACACTGTATAAACAGCTCAAGTTTATCTTTTTTCCGAAATGCCAATCATCTCATCATTACTCCTCATGATGATCAGATTTTCTATGTATTCTAAAGATCTAAGAAATCAAAATACTCACAGAAAACCATGAAAATTTTCAAATGCAAACTCAAATTTGTGAAAAATTTTCAAATCTGTGCTCAATAAGTGTTTCCAAAAAAAATTTTTTTCACTGAAGAATCTGTTAACTTCATAGAAAAAAAATAAATTAAATATCAATTGAAAGCAAAGCCTTGTAATTAATCTTCATTTTGCATTTTAGATGAGTGTTTAATAGCAAGGGTATATAATTGTATTGTTGGGGAGGGGGGGGGAGGGTAAATAGAGGTTAAATTGAAAAATCTTAAATATTTCTGTTACTAGATTTTGATGAATATTTACTTTTAGGAAAGCACCCAACAAATGTTCAAGTATTTGCCACTATTAAATTCCAAGAGTAGAAAAATTTTATATGTACTGAAAAGTTAGAGACACAGAATTAGAATAAAACAGTAGAATTGCTTCTTCCGAAATCTTTGACAGGACGTGCTAGAAACTCATGTTAAGGAAGCTTCTCTATTCATGTTCACTATCAAATTGCTTGGAAAGGCTTTCTACTTGAATCTGATTTTTTTTTTTTTTTTTTTGTAAAATTATAGTTAGAGAATAAACTTTGAAGTACAATCAGAAGTAAAACTAATGTAAATATAGAGTATATTGTAGAGAAGAATCGTCTCTCAATTACTCATTAGTCTTTTGATATCTTGCACTTTTAAATATTAAAATAAGAACACCAAGGTAGCAAACTAGCTAACAGTTCTCAGGCCTTTCAAGATAGTTTTAAAATATAGAGCCTTTTTTATGCACATGTGCCTTTTTAAAAAGAAATACAGATATTTTATGGCTTATTCTCAGATTATTATTTATTTTGTTTTATTTATTTATTTTTATTTTTGAGAATGTGAAAGAAAACTATTGCTTGTCCATCAATTATTTATACAGGTTATGGATATTTTAGAATAGACTAATAGCTTGCACTGTCATGACTGTAAAACCTGTATTCATCTCGAAATGCAAGACTGTAAATTGAGGTAAATTGAGCTGAGTGGTAGTTTTCATAGAGTTAAGACATTTATTATTATGTATTTTTTTTTTTGTTCATCAGATTGGTAGAAATAAAGATAGGTAAATATTGCCAAGCATTTAAACACATTTTTTTTTCTATCTTGTTTTTTAATACTAATAGGTTTAATTGTTTAAAAAAGGAAAGAAAAAATATTGGTTCCCATATAATTTTAAATTATCAGAAGACATTTTGATATATTTTAAAGATATCTGTCATTTGTGTTAAGTTCAGAACTAATTAATTACCCCCATTAATATTCAGTACCCTGATATTTTTTTTTTTTTTTTTAATAATAATTTGAAGAAGGAAAAACATCCTCTTCTAAAGTCTGAGAATACAGGAAACAATAGTCATTCACTTTTTTGCTATTTAAATTTCTTGACATATTTTCCAAAGGTTTTTATAATTAATATGAGCTTAGTGTTTTCCTTATGTGTGGGGTAAAATATTCATTTTCTGTGAATGTACATTATTATTTAATAATGAAAGTAAAACAAAAAAGAATACAAAATGAAATTTTGAAATTGATGTTTGAAGCAATTAGTCAAGTAGAATGGTTGTGTTTTTTTATTGTTGACTATTTGATTCTAAACCAAACAAGTGAGATTTCATAATGAATGTCAAGCTACTTATATACAATTAATGTTTGTTTTTCTTATTTCTACCAATTTTATGACTGATATATACATACATTTTTTTTTTAATCATCTAGATCATTTTTTACCACAAATACTCAATTCAGTTGCTGAAAAAGGTAATGTATATCCTCTATAGAATTGAAACATTTTGCTACTCGATTATTGGATCACTAATAAATTCTAATATCTTTTCTTTTAAGCTTTAAATTGTGTCTCTATAAATTATCCAAAATAGCACTGGTTAATTATAGCTGCTTATCCAAGATATGATCAACAGCCACTGATTTAATAAGTGATATTCACGTTACTGCATTTGTATAGTAAATTTAATCATATTTGAGCAAATTTATAATTAGCATTTTTCTTTAGCATAATAAATTAAGCATTGCACTATTAAAAGAGGAAATGTCACTCATTAAAAGTTTTTAATCCCCAATAATCTATTTTACCTCTGATATGCAGCTATAACAGACCAGTACTAAATGAAATGTTATTTGTACTAATTTCAATGAATAATTACATTTTTAGATGGCTTTTTATTTTTTTTAATGGCATAATTTGATATTGTAAATAATTTGATAAGTGCTTTATAATAGTTAGATTGTTTGTAGGACCCTTTAGGTAAATTGTTATATATAAATATATCATTCCATATTGATTTAGTGAAATTTGAGATCAACGAATCAAAGATGCTCAAATTACTGTTGTTACCATTTCACTTCCTAATTGTAAATTATTATTTATTTATAAATTTAGTCCTATTGCCTCAAAATTACAACTAATAGTTGTATATTACCAATATGTATTGTCCAAATGGATAAACATTTTAAGAGTTAGTGGAAATGCATTCGCACAACATCCTTTTCTGATATTATTATTCTTAATATTTTATTATAGCTTTGCATATCAATAAATTATACTTAGTTATCAATATTAAACAATAAAGTACACTGGAAATTGTTTATAGTAAGCATTTTTGTACTGAAATAAAAATTTTATACATTAAATAAATCTGAAAGAAATGAATAAAGATGTTTCTATTTCAAAACCTTTGGACTCAAAATTAATTGTTGTTTTTATTATGCATGTTCATTTTTAGCATGTTTTCTAGGTATGTTATGTAGAATGGCTCTAAGACTCTCTGATTATTAATTAACCCTCTTGTTATCAATGACTTTTTTTTAGAAATATATTATTTATTTTAAAATTTGTTCTGCTAAGACTAGTAACTGCTATTGCAAATATTACTTGTGAGATGCATGCATCATTGTCAACTTCTCCCTTTTGAAAATAAACACGTAGAATAAATGTTCTACTATGTAAATAAATGTTCTTAAATAATTAAAACATAAGCAAAGTAAGCAAAGTTCTCTCTGTACTACTTGGACATAAATCAGAAGGACCAATGAAAAATAATAAAATTATGTTCTTAAACCATGGCAAATGAATTTTCTGGAAGATGACACATGCAGAGTTAGAAGAAATGACTTAGAAGAATTAGCGAATTTTTTAAAGAACTTTGATTCACCCTCAATTCATACATACATACACATATAGGTAGCCCACAGATAACCCTAGAAAAAACAACAGATCTTTATTAAGAGCCGAAGGCATTGGCATAATGCAGGAAGACACAGTTTACGAATTATTTTGCTAGAGTTATGACAGGTTTGCCTTTAACTAATTATAACTGCTAAATTGAAAAAACTAAATTACTTCTTATTCAGTATAGATGATGATTGCATCTAATCTAAGAAGGAAAAGTAGAGGAGACATTTTTTTTTGTAATATTTGTTACTTTCAGGATACTGGTAAAAATGGATAATCTGCTGTTCAACTTTAGGATTATTTATATAAATGCTAATAAAATGAGTTGTTGGAAGAAAGGCCTAAGTAAATAATTAGAGAAAAATACATGCAATATTTACTTTTTACATTCTACACCTTTTAAGCCTCAATATCTTAAGTGAAGCTGCATAACAAGCACTGAAACTGCAAGAGAAAATCTCACAACTTAAGTTAAAATAAAATTTGTTCTCTATAAACCAAAAACCATTTACATTACCATGGCATATTTTGGTGGTTATATAAGGAATAAAATATAAGTCTGCCTTTATTATTTGAAAAATGTAAGCTTAATACAAATAACTTTTTGAAAACATAAAGACATTTATGCATAATTGTTAGATAATTAAACTAGTAACAGTTGAAAAAGTTTACTCTCCAGGCAGTCTATGTGGAAGGAAAAAGAAAAAATTTTGCTCATAAACATTAAGATGGGGTTAAGTTGATGTTATTAATGAACATTAGATAGTTTGAGGATATCTGTTATGAATAAAGATGGATAAATAATAGGTAGGGAAACCAATAGTAAAATAGCTTTTAAAAAAAGTCAAGACACTCTCCAGAGTTGCAACTCCCTTCCAAGTGAAATTGAGGTAAGGTAATATCAGCATTTGAAATATCTGATCAATTATTGCTGGGATTGAAATTTTTTGTGCAAGTGCTGTATCATTTCTTTTTCTTATTATTCATTAGTTCCCATTTTTTTTTTTAAATTTCTTGTGCTGAAATGAACCAAAAAGAAAAGAAAGATTTCCTTATTTGGTAATCTTATGTACCCAACCAGATGTTGAAAAACGTAATAAATGGAACATTTAGATCTACCTATGTATACTTTTACAAATCAGCTCCCCAATGCTCATTAATTTTTCAACTGAAGGATTAAAGTCAAAATTTAAACCAGGTAGAGCTTCATGATTGTTGAAAATAAATTGGCTTCTTTCTAGTTTAGCGACTAGTATAATTTTTAGATGAAAATTTGTTCTATCAAGTAGTTGTTTAAACATAACTATAACTCATAGTTGCACAAGATAGCTTTATATATTAATATGTGTGTGTGTCATTGTTATAAATAAATTTTATAATATTAATATTTATTATTTTTCATGCAATCAATAATACCTAATACACCTGCAATCAATATTTAATTATTGTTGCTTAGGTGATTAACTTTTGGAAGTTTTAAAATAGTCTAAAAATGATTGTTGCTTATTCGACTTCTCTATCATTATTCATTCAGACATTAATATTGTTATTGACTTCAATCCAATTTTGATTCTCCTTTCCAAGCATCCAAAGTAATTTAATTTCTTTGTATAACAACACTTATTAAAATTTTTATTGGATACAAAAAAATTGAAGAGTACTGGACTAATTTAAATTTATTTGTCAACTATGATATTCATAAGGAATTATGAAAGCCTTTTAAATGGACATTGGAAGAGGTTCATTCACTATAACAAACACTGGTGCCAATAAATAAGATAAATGAATAAAAAAATATGATTCAAGTAGAAAATTTTGTCATATAGAAACCAAAATATTCCATTAGCATTCCATATTTTTGTGTTAAATCTGAAAAATAAATAAACTAATAGAAAGTTAAAAGAAATAATTTGGTTTACTTTAGATAGTTTCTCTAATATGACATTTGCTTGTCCCATAAAATGTAAAAATAAAAAAATTAATTAAAATATAAGTTATACAAATTTATATTAACGACTGTATTAAGATAATTCTCAAAATAAACATACAATTGAAATTAATCAAAATGACGAAGATAAGTGATTCCTCTATTGAATTTAATTGAAATAATAAACCAACCTAATGATTTTTGTTGTGCTTGGGTTAAGAGAAAAATGTCTGAAGTTTCTCAATTTTTATTATTTATCCTCAGTGTGTATGTCTGAGTTTTTACTCACATATTAAATTCTAGTTTATGCAATTATTATTTTGAAACATATTAACTATTAAAATAAATTTATTTTTTCTTTATAATATTTAAATTTAAATCCATTGTTTAAGGGTGGATCCACAGGAGTTATTATGTTGTATATTAGCATACACTGTAAGTACGTAACCTCTAAAAGGCAATGAAGGATCTTCTTCAGCACCAGAACGCAGTGACGCTGATAATTAATTTGGACTTCCAGATATAACATTGATAATAAATATTCATGTGGATTCACCCTCAAACCTAAATATTCCTTGAAATATTTGAAAGTAGTTTTAAACACTAATTGATTTTTAATCCATTTCCGGGGGCAAATTGCCTAATATTATTACATTTGACCTACAATTTGAACAAAATTATCAATAATTTAATTGTATTAAGTAGCAAAAAATATAAAATGTATTCAGATGATAAATGTGATATTTTGTAGAATAATAAAGAAGTTTAATGCCTTTTGAAATGGAATAATATTCTGGTTTATTAAGTATTAGGATGTATGTGTTGACTCTGAAGAGAGTCATAATGATGTTCACAGATGTCGAGCACTGGTACCAAGCCAACAAACACTCAAATGTTGTCTTCAGGGCTTCTGTGGTCACCTTGCCTCAGCAACATGTCCCAGCCCTTGCAGGCGCTTAATGAAAGCCCTTTACTTGAGCTTAAGGAACAGATGGAGCTAATGTAGACTAATTAATAAATTACATACATGTCTGGATATAAATACCTCTGATTTTTAATGTTGAATTCACTAGCATCAAAATGTGTCCTGGTTCTTCTTGAACACCCTCCATATACTTCTCTGAAATCCTGTTCATGGATAGATTGGTTGATGATTCAAATTAAAATATTGTGCAGTTTTGTTCTATCTCCTACCAGAAATACTTCCATGAATATGTGCCAATAAATTCCATTCTAAACAACATAATCCATATTTATATAAGCCATATCCTAATTGCTTCTTATTAAATTTTAATAATCGTTTCAAATTATTTGAAGTACTGAAATTTTAATTGTCTTTATTATTTTTTTAAAATTTAAGGAGCAAATTTTGTTGAAAGAAAAAAACATAGTTTAGGTAATTAAGATACAAATTAGCAAATCGGTATAGAAGTTTTTAATATAAGCCTAAGCTTCTAGTTTAAAAGATCCATTATTGTTTCTACCCTTATTTGTCAGCTAAGAGTACAACAAGTATTTTCCAAATTTGGCAACATACTCTAAATACGCAAGAATCCCTGATGATTGAATAGTGACCTCACTAAGCTTTTGATAAGAAAAGTTTTCAGTCATGGGAATCTAACTTAATTTTAAGATTCTAATTAAAATTTTATTTTATAAAGAAAAATACTTAGGGCATATAATACTTTTTTATAGTTGAAATAAATGAGTATTTTAGTGCATATTTATTTATTTTCTTTTTTTAGTGTTTATTATCTAGGATTAGTAATGAGGTGAAGAATTTTTCAAAAGTATTCTCTAGGAACCAAGAAAAATATCTTAATTTCCAAGATATTATAAAAATATCATTGAAGAAACTTGCTGAAATCATTTTCTAGGATTTGAAGAAATAGCCAATATTTCATGACTCCTAAAATATTATCATCATATAGGCTTTTATTTATTTATTATTGGAAGTATT
This sequence comes from Oncopeltus fasciatus, assembly GCA_000696205.2. Classification (NCBI taxonomy): domain Eukaryota; kingdom Metazoa; phylum Arthropoda; class Insecta; order Hemiptera; family Lygaeidae; genus Oncopeltus; species Oncopeltus fasciatus. The sequence continues at coordinate 27,771 of KZ808194.1, read as the reverse complement.
TCTGAAAACATAAGAGGCTACAGGTAACTTTTAAATGCTAATTAATTAATTACTGGTAATTATTTGAGGAGAGTAGATACACAAAAAACCTGTATGCATAAGTTTATTGAATGTACAAACCTTTCACAATTACCATTAGCTTATTTTCAATAAATGAATGTCACTACTTTCCCCCTTCAAAGCATGTGATTTTTTGCATGAGTATGCAAATACTTATATAAATAAGCAATTGTAAATATATTCAAAAAGCTTATAAGTTGTTTGTGAAAGATAAATCACTTTCTAAGTATAATATGTGTGTTCATTGAAGTAAAATTTAAAAGAAAATTAGTGAAATATTTAATGCACCACTTTTAATAAAAGGACCAAACATTGATTAAGTTTGTAGCACTTAAATCCCCCCACTTTCCTGCATGTTATTTAATTATTTATGTTTATATAATAAATTATAGCATTAAAAATGTTCAAGTAAAAGAAGTAATAAAGAAAGACAAGACTGAAGTGGATCGATAAAAATTCTACAATATGAGCTATTATAGACATTGATTTTTCCAGATACCTTTTTTATATATAACTTTATTTTAAGTTGGCACTTACCATATTTGGTTGTTTCATATTAATAGAAGTAATACATTAAATCATAAAATATGAATCGTCATTTGAAAATTATAGACTTCATTTCTTCTATTGACAATTACAATGTTTGCCTTGGGAAAATTAATTTGCTATAAAAAAAATGAGATGTAGGGTTTATAATTATTCAGTAAACTCCTTGCCTTATCATCTATTCATTATTACTGACTTATTCTTTCAATATTGAAGTAAAGGTTATCTTCAGATAATTTTTAAAATAAACACTTGTTACCCTTGCCATATAAACTTATAACAAATAAGTTTTATCTTTTCATATATCCTTTTAATTATTATAAAAATATGAATATTATTGACTTCAGTCTGATCTCTCTAAAACCCTGATCCATGAAATTTTTTTTCTATGATATTTAATTCCATAATTTTTGTAACATTCATGCTACAAATAATTTCTCAGGCAAAGTTTTTTAAATGTATTTATTTATTAATGCTGAGAAATGAAATGTAAATGTATAAATATTTATTATTTTACTGTAAATTGAACTATACAAAGAGTAATTGTTTTAATTAAAAATTAATTAAAAAATCACAATGAATATTATATTAATGTATGTTTATTTGTATTAAGATTATCACATTATGTAGGGTTTCTATAAATACTTTCTGTTAAATTTGGAAACTAATTAATCCAAATGTATTTTACTTTAACAATAATAATAGACTCTTATGTCTAAAATTTAGAGTTCAGCACATCAGATATTATTAAGAGCTAAAGAGAAAATCAATCTTTTTTATTTTAATATAAATGTTTGTAGTGAAACAGTAAGGAAGGCAGAGAGAAATTGTCTGGGAGTGGGGAAAGAAAAGTTCAGTTAATGCAGAAGTTAAAATTTAAAAAGCATTTATATGTGTCTGGGTGCATCTTCATTTTTGAACAAAAATTAAATTTGACCTAGCCACAGTGGCATACAAGTGTTTGTCTTGTATCAATGTGTTTTATATCTCTTTAAGAATAATGATTCACAATAAAGTTATTAGCCAACTTAATAAAATTATTGTTAAAAATTGAAATATATTTTTCAAAAATAATGAAAGACAATAAGTAATTTTATAGTTTAATATAAGTTGTGAAATTTATCAAAAATTCAAATAAATAAAAAATAACTAATAATTAAACATGAAGTTATATTTTGTTTTAAATCTTATGTAATATTCCATGTAGCTCTTCTTGCTACTCACTACTTCCTTCCTCACCGTTTTGCCCATTGCAAATCTGTAATCTCCCATTAGATAAATATATCATCCCGTATCAATGTGGTGGCATTATTTACTTCAGTGAACCTTTAGGTGGTGGTTTATTACATATAACTGTTTGAAAATTTTCTTTAATAATAGGTAAAATTAAAAAAAAAAAAATTGTAACTATTAGAAGTTATTTTGAGTGATTTGTGAATAATTCTGTATATCATGAAAACATAGGTAATTTTATACAAATGGTAACTCAATAGTTAATGTTTTCATGATTATTTTATTTTTTATGGATTATGAGGGTATTAAGAACAATCATTAAAATACTTCATATTGGGAAAAAGAAGTCTGGTCCAATTCATGTACTCTTTCACCTGTGTTCAGTATATTTTTTTTCAGTACCTTTAGCAACTGAAGGAAGTGCTCACATTACTAACAAATATGGACCCATAATTAAAATTTTATAAATTTGGACATTTATTTTACTTTTAATAGGAAACATTGCATATATCAATACTGGTGCAAATATATTATTATTGGGATTACTAACTGAAAAAAAAAAAAAAAAAAAACTAAAAGAAGAAACTAAAACTCACTTAAGGAATAAATACCATATTTTAGTGCCATATTAATTCCCTCACTATTAAAAATAAATGAATAAAATGCATATGAGAAGATGCACTAGAAAACATGAGCAGTCATTTTATAATGAATATGAATATAAATCATAATTTATAATTATTTTCAAATATTCTTCCAGCATTTATAAATATTCTATAGCCCCTAATATCATCTTCCTATTTTTATTTAGGATACTTTGCTTTGGGTAATTATAAGGGAAGTTTAGCAAATAACAATTTATTTATGCTGCATAACAAATTGTGTTAAATCATAGTTAGAGATGTTTTTCAAGAATAGAGGATTTCAATAATACCAATCTACTTTTCTTTTCCACAGAAACTATGCAAGATTCTGCTTTAGTACTTAGAAGACTTTTTTTTTTTTTTTTACTTTTATTTTTTGAACCTCCCTTTTAACCTCTTAGGGCCATGGAGGGAGGGGCACTATTTACAACCTTCTATTACTTGACAGAAACATGCCCAGGGCGGGATAAGAACCCACAGCACCAGGATTGAGGGTCCCAAATGGATAACCTCGGCTTATGAAGGGCTCTGAAAGACTATATTCAAGTTTTCATGTTTTGGTTACTGCATATAGATTAAGTTTACTCAGATCTTTTTCTTGCTTTCCAGCTTATCAGACTTCAGATGATGTCTAACTCATAACTTAACTCATAATCTTGATTTCCATTATGTGCTCAAGGATTGTCGCTCTAAACCCTCTTATAAACAAGGTAACATAATCTACTAGGAATTATCACAGAATCAAAATTATTCTAGGAAATATGACATTACGGATCTCTGCATCCTCAATCACATGCTCTTCCCATAACAGATATGGTATTATGTTACAGAACCATCCCTCCTCCATATTTTTGCTAAGTAGAGATTCACAATATGTAAGCAATTTAATGTAACTTTTAAAAGTCTTAGTTATTGGTTTAATGTGAGTTGTGTAAAATGTAGAAAGAATTCAGCTAATAGTTTTGCAGTCAAATTTAATGAATTTTTTAGGTTCAACATGTATGAATAAAAACAAAAAATCATATTTTATATGTGTGCAAACAGATATTTTTGATAATCACACATTAAGGAGGGAATATATTTAGAATTTTATTTAATTAAATTAGGTGGCAGAACTGTTGATTTGTACATGAGTCTCAGAAGTAAGCCATGCTATTAGATCTGAGTAATCTTAATGTGCCTAAAATTCAATTTTTTTCTTTCATTTAAAACTGATTTTCATTTAAGTTTTAGTTTAATCATTTTTTTCAAATGTCGTACAAAAATGGTCCTAAATTAGGAAATAGAAAAAAAAAATACAGATAAAAGTTTGAATGGAGGAATCCTTCAGGAGAAATATAATTTTACACAGCCAGAAAATGTACAATAACATATAATATACAGGTTTAAGATAATATATTAAAGAAAATATTTTTCTGCCTAAATATTTTTCTTTTTTATAATCTTGTAAAACTTAAAATAAAGCTTTTAGAAACCAGTGAAATTCATGTATGAAAATAGAATTAAAATCAAAGTGATTTAAAATATGTTAAATTTTACAAAATATTAAGCTTTTAATTTTTATGACCATTAATTTGATTGGACTTCATAATTAACTTTGCTATATTCAACACTTTTTGAACTGAAGGTAGTCACATTTTTGTAAGATATATAGATATTTATACTCCTTCAGGTGAGTTACTTTCAAGATCTCATATCATTAATTTTTATTTATGTCTTTCTTTTGTGTTGTTTAGTCATCTTTCCCTATTGTGGAGTAGATGTACAGCTAAAGTTTTTCTACTGAAGCTATTAAAGTAAACTTTAGGATAAAATGTAAATTATTTTTTAAGAGATTTGAACAATTTTCAAAAGCTAGATTTAGTTAAAATAGCAATAAAGCAAATTAGATTAGGCACAATTAAACATGAAAATGTAAATCATTTGACAATATAGAGAGTAATTTAGCAAATGCTTTTGTAACATGATCGTTTGGTCATATACCATTTGTGCAATTAATGTTCTGCAGGTCAGAACATATTTTCCTTTCATACTAGTGGTTTCTATATATTATGTAAGTGAACTGTTGAATAATGATAAATGTTGCTACATTAATTTATATTGTTCTAGAAGTTCAGATCAATAATTATGTGTTATGCTCAGAGACAGCAATTGATTATTAGTATCAAGTTTTTTTTTGTAAAAAAAAAATAAAATAAACCCTTATAACAATTATTCTGTTTTATTTTTAAAACACTTTTTTTTTTTCTTACAATCAATATATATTTGTTACATCAAGTTTGTACTTGTGAGAAATATAACAATAAACTATTGAAATTGCACTACAATTTTTAAAAATGCATTTTATTATACATTTCTTTTTCCCATATATCCATCAGCTATAGATTGAAATAAACAATGAAACATCTCACAGGAGCTGTATAAACTAATTTTCCATTCATCAATAATGACTGAAGGTGGTCCAGGTGGTCTGGAAGAGAAAAGTGGGGGAGTACTTTATATTCACTGTTACATTCATAAATATTCCCTTTAATGTTAGCATGTCTATAACTATTATATAGCAGGCATATTATTATTATATTGCAAAAACTTTTTGTAACACTAATAATAAAGAAAATATAGTGATTTTAAATTTTAGCTTAAATGTTTATGAATATTTTCCTTTAGATGAATTTTTCTATCAAATACTAATCAAAATGAAATTAAAAAATTTGATAATTTACAAATTAAATTCTACTTCTATTATGGTTTATATTTTTGTCACTAACTCTAAAAGTATGGAAGATAAATACAATTTTTGAATTGGTATTTTTACAAATCTCCCTCCTCCTCGACCAATTTCAGAGGGAAGAAAGGCCCTGAGAAGGACTGCAAGGTCGAAGCATTTCGGAGAAAAAGTGTAGAACTAAATTGACTTTTCAGTATTCAAGGACACTCCCATACACTTAATTATAGATTTGAAGTTTTTCAAAAGTTTTTAAGATACCAATGTAAATAGAAATCCGTAGCTGTCACTGCTATCCTGATAGTCTCTCAATTTATAAGTTACTCTTCTATAGATTCAAGATGACTATGTAAATAAAGAAGATGACCTTCTTGTCTCCAGTGATCTACCTTCCCATTGGCAAATATATTTTTCTGAGAGTCTTACATTGATATTTATGAAGCATAAATATATATGATAATAAAAAACATGGGGCTGAAAATGGCAGGTTAGTAATTACCTTTTTTAAGTCAGAGTTTGTTTCATCATTTAAATCAGAATAGCTAAAAAAAAAAAAAAAAATTTTTTTTCATTTTTGGAAGAAATAAATTCCAGATGAAGTTTTTAAAATTGGCTAAAAAATACCCTCACACACACACACACACAACAAACACACACACACACACACACACATATACATANATATATAGCATATAAATTTAAATATACAAAAAAATATACATGTATTATATACAACTATAGAGAACTTATAGAGAAATTATCTTGGGAAAAACTGTCAAATCATTAGCAAAAATTTTAAAACAAACTGTTTAATAAACCTTTCGAGATATCAATTGCAGTTATTGTAATATTTCACTGTTTATTTGACAAAAAATTTTAAAATTTTGATTCTCACTTATGACTGTGAGCCCTGGTCCATTATAAACAAACAAGAAGCAAGCTGTAGGCCCATGTGTTGAGATAACTGGGAGTTGGTAATAGGACCAAGCACGAGACCTAAAAAAAATAAATAGTATTCACTACCGCTATCGGCAGTTAGACGACATTTAAATTTATTAATTATTATTAGTATTAACAGCCACAGCCTAGATGTTTTAGACCTAACAAGAGAATGGGGTCCCCCAGGGCAGGGCTGCTTGCAATTCTGATGCTGCGGGTTTAAATCCGCCCAGGACAAGCCCTTATCCATGGATGTTTAGAATAGGGTGGCAACCTGTAGATAGCCCCTCCCTCCATGACTCTGAGTGATTGAAAGGGAGGCTAACACTTTTAAAAAAACAAAAAAACACAACTACAAGAGAATGGTATAAAGGCGGATCCTGAGACAAAGGATGGAAGCTTGGGTTAGTTTTAGGAATCATTTTTGTATATCAGATATTTGTTTCATACCTATAAAATTTAGTTTCTTTTATGTCCTTGTTAAGTTTCAATGTGGTTTAATTAATTATTTATTTTTTATTCCATCATGTATAACATTTTGTTTTATAATTTCCTGTAATAATACCTCTTTTTAATTGTACCTAACAAGGGTCATGGGCACTAGCCTCATCTAATTAAGAATGAAAAAGAAATTTAGACCACCTAAAATGAAATGAATTTGACCCAACTCACTTGAAGAAACATTATTTAATTTCTTAATAACTGTTAGATGCAATAAAAATTACAGTTTAAACTTAAGTTAAAATAACTTATTAGTTTAGAAATAAGTTAAAATCATTTAATTACATGGTAAAATATAAGCTTTCTATTACAAACAAAATAGAAGGATTTTCTTCTAGAAGTGAAAATGAGCATATCTCATTTCTATCTGGGGCATTGCAGTAAAGTATCTGGTGGAAATAACAAAAAAAGTTACAATAAGTAATATACCAAACAAAAAGTGAGTTAAATAACACACCGTCTTGGCACCTGATGTCATCAATCTTCTAGTCGACAGATGGCTGCTCCTAGGTGTGGTTTTTAAAGTCCTGAAGAGAAGACAGGTATTTCATTTTCTGAATTTTCAGTTTGACTATTTTAATACATAATAATGTGAATAATATAATGAATAGGACCTATTTGGATAAGACCAACCATACAGAACTATTTTTTTGGAAATTTATTGAAGGGATTAAAAAAAAAAACAAAAAAACTTTGCTATGAATGGAACCAGACATACTTTCTCCAAAAAATTAAAGGTTGTTGGTGCATATTTTATCATAGATCATTGTTTAAATCTTGTAAAATCTTCCCACAAGAACAGCTCTTTTCCTGTTCGACAACAAGCGACTTTTGGCAAAATTTTGGCGATCTGTTGAGTGTAAAAACTGAACAATGTTGATTATTTTAATTACAAATCAATCATCTCTTAAGGCTCTATTTATCCCACTACATCTCTTTCCTTATATAATTTTATTCGGGGAAAGAATTACCAGAATATAATACTAATATGTAATTAAAAATTGTAAAAAATATAATTATGACAGTTAGTAGCTAAGCTAAGCAGATTTGCCATGTTTCATGACAGATAGACATAGATAATAGAAAATGGCTAATTTGATTTTGCAAGCTGAAGAAGGGTGAAAGGTAAGATCACATTGGCTAGCATTGAACTAAACTGTAGTGGCCATCTCTAGTTCATCTTTGTTGTGAAAAGCAGTCTCATTGTCATTGACTGTATTCATAATTATTTTGCATGGTCAGAGACCATTTGCCAAATCATAAATATAAATGAAAAGCAAGAGTGCTTCGGGATTCAATCCTTGAGGGACTCCTCTATTTATAATTGTCACTTCTGAATTGCTTTAATATTTTTATTTGTTTGTTCTTATTGTTTTTCTTCCCTGAAGAATGCAGTCATTAATTTGTGAGAAATTCATTTTAATCTGTATTTCTTTAGTGTGCCTTATAGAACAACAAAACTTTGTGTTTTGGGTAGACTTCCTTATAAGTTTTCTAAATATTTTACTGATTTACGTTCCACATATTTAGTTTTAATAATCTTATTAATCATCATCTGTACTTCATTATGCCGCATTTTATTAATCATCTTAATGCTTCAAGTTACCTTACATTTGAATGCAAATCATGGTCATTGTAAATTAAGCAATTTTTTTATTAATGGCCAAGCTAGTTAGCATCCACTCATGTTGATAAAATTTCTCAAAATAAATGATAAAATTTGGAATAATTAAATAAGTATATAAAAAATAAAAATTGTAATTTAAAAATGAGAGCACTCTTTTGTAATGACAGCTCAAATATGCAACTTCGAAAACGGATGGCCAGATGGTATATATATGGTTGCTTCTCTTGTATGGTGTTGAGGCACTCTGAACTTTTTAATATATTTTATTCTCTCTTATTTCCTCTGGCTGAAGCTCATCAAATATTGTCAAAAAATCTATTTTATAAAGGAATTGCTGAAACATTATTCAGAAAAAAAAACAAACCTTAATGCCTGAAATTATTGAGAATATTATTATTATTGTTTTAATAATTAATTAATTATAGGTAATTTAAATCATAAATCATGATTACTGCCAAGCTATTCTTTAATATCTGAACTAATTGTGGTTCATGGTACATAAAGTAATTGCAAATAAATTTCATTAGTTAATGTGTTACTTAAAATTATTTGGGCTAGGATTTAGGATTAATGTCAGGAGAAACATTACTGATTAGTTCTAAGTTATTATAGATAAAAGATCAAAGGGAATGAGAGACGACACCTCACCTATTTCAGCTAGTGACCGCTTTTGTAGCAAGCCAATCAAAATGTTATATTTATAAAACATATATACTATAGGAGTATATTATGAGGACATTTAAGTTTACATAGAATGATAAACTAATCTAAAACTTGTAATTAAAAAAAAATGTATGCAAAGGGGAAACTTCCCCTTTACCAAAGAGAAATTGAAAAGAACTCAATTAATTGCGATTGCGGGTATTTAGTTACCCATTATTTTTGATGCATATATACATATATATATATTTGTTTTAATACGTGAAGAATCGTTAAAATATTACTTTAATGGAAATCTTAAGGTCTTGTTTCTATTTTTTTTTGTCTCCATTGTTTCCCTATCTAAACCTTTAGTAGTGACGTTGTTTTATTGGCATCCTCCACAAACAGCTTGAATGAGAAGTTTCTATTTTTTTTTTTTTCAAATATATATTAAAAGGAGATTTAATGCCACATTTCTTGCTTTTTTCAAAAAATAAAATGACAAAAGTGTAATTTTTCATAATTTTCTTTTGAATGACACTGAAGCTTTTGGCTTTTAATTGGTGCATTCTGTCAAAAAATGTTTCACAGACATTGCAGCTTGTTCAAGTTTTATTTATTTAAATTTATAGAACACAATAGAACAGAAATATAATTTAACAAATATTCATATTCTTTAACATTTTTACAAATCTTCATATTTAAATGTATCCAGAAGGATGTTCATCCCCCCCCCCCTCTCCCACCTTCAACTTCTTCTAAAAGTCTAGAGCCAGCATTTTTGATCTCACCTTTTACATTCAATCCCCTTTCCGGGTTGTGAGAAACAATTAGTTATCTTTATATTAGTAATAAAAATTATTACCCTTATATTTGTCGCATGAAAATTTGCTTAGTTTAGGGAGCCAGTAGAAACCAGTAGTTTCTTTAGACTACTCTTTTTCTGAGACAGTTCATTAAAATAACTCTTCAAAAATATATTGTGTTAATTAGCAAAATATGAAATAATATATGATAGAACTATGAAAAAAATGTCTATGATGCTTATAATAAATTTATATTTTTCACATTTTGATGCCCTAGCTCTTCTAATTCAATAAAAATTTTGCCTCATTTATATTAGCTAACTTTTAGTTGCTTAGTTTACCTTAAAGCACAAAACTTTTGAACCCAGTAATATTTATTTTGATTATTTCAGTTAATTATGTTTTCAAGAGAGAAAAAAACAAAAAAACTAGCTTAGTTGTTTGACTCTGTTAGGATTAATTGAATATAATTGAGTACTTAAATGGAACCATTGAAAGTTTTTCAATATCATAACACAAAATAAACAAAAATGAGTTATAATAATATAAAATTCTCTCCTCCTTTCATTTGTGCATGCAAGATAAAAAAAATTGAAATTTTGCAAAAAAAAAAAAAAAAAAAAAAAAAATTGAAATTTTGATTAATGTTGAATTTCTCTTTGTTTTATGTGCTTCAAAAAGAAACAAAATTGGAAAAACTTTCTTTTATATAAAGGTATTTAAAAGTTTAATTATAATAATTACATGAGTAATTTGAAAGTTATGAAAATTTGTACTACAAAAAAGTTAATATTAATCACTAATATTTTTAAAGTGTCAGAAGATTATTATGAAGTTAAATAATAATGATAGTAATGAAATATCATTACATTATTAAATTTATATTCATATTTACATGTATATAAATTTACACTCAAAGGGGTTTATTTTTTATTTACAACAAGTTAAATTTAGTGAGATGGGCAGTGAAATAAAGTTACACAATTTTGAGGATTGTATTTAAACTAAAAAAGGAAACTTTTACGACAGAATTTCTATAAAGGAACAATTTGTATTTAAATTTATTTCAACTTAACTTCCTACAGGTTGCGCCACAGTCTTAGCTAAAGTAACCTTCTATACTTATAACCACTTAGAGTAAATTATAAACTGTCAAAATTCTTTCATTCGTCAGTTACAAAGAGGCTCTCTCAGAGAGTGTCGTTCAGTATATCTCGTTAGTCTAAATTCTTTAGGAATGATTGTTTTTTAAAATTATCAGTATTAAATTAATGTTCCTAAAATAGCGACATTATTACTAATATTTATAAACTTTAATAATGGGGACTAAATAATAACCTGTGTGCAGTGATTTAAATTTTCTTTAAGAATAGTGTCTTCACATATAGTAAATTTCTTGTAAAGCTTATTTAATTGACATCATGACTAAAATGATGAATGGTCACTTAAATGACACTGATATTGCTGCAAGTTTTAAGTTTATGAAAAACTTGGCTGTTTCTAATTTAGAGTTTTTTAGGAATGATAAATATGATACCGGTGCTAAATTTGTGGACCAATTAAATCAGCTTGTAGAACAAGCTGATCCACTTCTGGAACTAGTTGATAATGTTTCTGAGAAAGCAAGCAGTTATGATTTTAGTGAAGAGTCCCGAGGTAATGGACATGCATCTTGGATAAAGAATACTCATAAAATTGTCATATCATCTATCAAAATACTTGAGGAAATTTGCTCATCTCGAGGATCATATTTTTTTAGGAGGGATCATTACTTGAAGTAAGTTTTCATATTAAGATTTTGGTAGTTCTTCCAGTAGCAAAGTTTCATATAATTTAATAATTACAGGGAATTAATGGCTTATAATGAAGCTCTTGGATCCTTACATACAATTATGAAGTTTTTATTACTTCTCATGTCATGGAGTGATCCAGGAGAACTTTTCTGTCGAGAAGCACATTCTTCTGATGAACTTTTATTGTCTCAAAATGAAAGACTCAGTCAATATTGTTTCTATGGACGCTGCCTAGGATTTCAGGTGTGAACTTTTGTATCTTTGTCTAAAATAAATTTGTATATACCTCCTAACTAAATCAGTTTTAATGATATTTCCCCTAATTTTAGTTCTGTGATTCAATGGCTACTATTTTGAAAGCTCTCTGCATCCTTATGGCCTCCTTCAGTGAAGTTTATTATAGCAATGGTCGTATTTTAGATCCCATATTAAGAGGTTAGTGATTTTACTTTTTATTTAATCTATAAGAGATATTTAAATGTTAGCTTATAAATCTCGTTAGTAGTGAAATATTGAAAATACAAATAAGAAATTTATGACATGAAATACAATTTTTTATAGTTGAAGATGACTTGATACTTTTTGTAGCTTTTGTCCCAAACCCCAATTACTACTTAAGTTGTATAATTTTGAACAATTTTAATTTTGTCTAATTTTCTTTTAGATAAATTTTAACATTGCTAGTAATTAATAATATTATATGTTGCAGTAGAAAAATTTAAATTCTTTAAATTTTATGGTAGAATTGGTTATTGTTTGATCCCATATTTATATATTGAGATGTGTAATGAAAGAATACTAAATAATTATTTGATTCCTAAGGTCCTCTCCTTTATGAAAATTATTTATCTATAGCTGCACTGAAGTTTTTAACTGCTACTGGAAACTCATGTTGCTTACTTTTAATTTTGTTCTATCATTAATATTATTTATAATAATCATAAATTCTACCTTCACATGACTAAGGGTCTGAGTGTTTGTAATACATTTTTTAGGGTTCACTTATGGGTAGCCAACAATTTAGGTGTATCTAGGTATCAATTATTAATAATTGATTCCTTATGGGGAATTTTACTCAATGCAAGTGAGTTATTCAATATCAATGTCTTCTTAATATATTAGACCTTCAGTATTGTGTCAAGAGCTCTCATGTATGTAGTCTTGTAAAAAAGCTTTCTTAATTTAAGAAGACAGCCAAATAAAGGGATAAAATTTTGAATTTAGTGAATTAATTAAGATAGTTCAGTTAGTTGTCATGATACATTGATGTATTTAGAAAGTTAAATCAGTGTCTAAAAAGGAGAAAAACTGGGTTTCTATCCCTCAGTACATCATTTATGACTAAATGTTATGAAAAACGACATGCCTACTATTATATTTCTCTCATGTAACTTATTTTAACCAAAATTTCTATAGGCAAATTCCTATAAGACTGTAGAGTACCTAGAACCTAATCCTAAACCTCTTATCATATCTGCAAGAAAATGGACATCTTGTTCAGCTCTAGGTATTTGTTTAACTAATTATTTTTACATTGCTTTATTATTACTATTATATTATTATTATTATTATTATTATTATTATATCATTCTTACTAATTATAATAATAATAATAATAAAACTGCTGATCTAATTTTGTTATAATTGGAATTTACCTCATTTTGGATTTTGAAGAACTGCCCACACTTTGGGGTTTAAATTTTATTACTTAATATCTACATGCAACATACAATTTAAATTTGTATCTCTTTGATTTTATATTGAGGTAATTACAGTTTTTGAAGTATCTTGATTAAAATTTTTTACTAACAATATTTATTTTTCTGAATTTAAAAAAATAATGTTTAAAGCAGACAATCTACTTTTGTTATTTATAGCAATTTATAATGTTTGATTTAATTGATTCAAGTTGTAGCATTAAGTTTCCCACATAAGGGCTTCAAATGAACAAAAGTTAAATGATTACACCTGACAGTAGAATGATATAAACCAGTCCCAGGCGAAAGGCATCATAAAAAGACTGGCAATCACATTTGTAAATTGAGTAGAGTGGATCGTTATTGTAAACAATATTTTTAAGTTTATTTCCCTGCAGTTGATCTTTATTAACATAAACCTAGTCATAGTAGGGTGTTGTATAATTTGGTGAAAAATTTCAAATATTATTGATATAGCCCTTATGTGATTAGTCTTATAAATATACAATGATGGTATAATACATTTATAAAATGGCCTAGCAAGGCTGAAATGTGTACAGATTATGATTACTTAGAGATGTAGGTTTGTAACCCAAGGTTTGACTCTCTTATTGGACTCATTGCTATTCATTTTTATTTAACCTGTGTGATAATTTCAAACAAAATAAATCTTCAACAACTTTTATTTATATGATGAGGATATTTCATAGAAATTAAGGTGTTTTATAGGAATAATTTAAGCTCTGCCATGTGAAAAGTGTATTCTTTGGTAGTCATAAATACTACAAACTTGCCTTGTATTAAGGTTGAGATAGGAAAAAAAAAAAAAAAAAAAAAATGAGGAATGAAACTAGTGTCTATCACAGTTTATTGCATATCTATATCTTAAATACCTTTTCTTCAATTTTTTTGGTCTTCATCTAAACTTCATATAATTAGGTAGAAATATTTGTGTTTTATTTAATTGAAATAACTTCAATTATTTTCTCCTAGAAATTTTTATTATTTTTTGTGTGTTGATGCTTTTAAAATCTCAAATTATTGAAATTCATGTAATTTTAGTTGGAATATCTTTTTCTTCTTTTAAATTTTCTAATTTATTGTGTTATGAATTTTAGAATAATTAAAATTTTCATTTAACCCTTTACTTCTTATTTTCTTTTAGGTAGTAAATATTGGATTGATCCAGAGTTGAGGGCGAAACGTGTTGTTAACATTTCTCAGTATGGATCTGCTGACTTCTGCAAGAACTTTTGGTTCTTGGGGGAAATGGGTTGGTATGAAAAACATGTTTAAAGTAAAGTTAGTTTTTCTCCCTCTGTCTACCCATATTTACTTTCAATTTCCAGAACTCATGACCAGGCTACCAGGAATGGTTCTACCTACTTTAGTAGTGAACAAGGTTATTGTCATTGATCCCAAACCTCTTGTTCTTCAAAACATTCATGGAGATGATGTGGACATTCCTTTACCTTCTTCTCATATTGGGCATGCTCCAATTAATGCTCGTCTCCTCTCATCCTCCCGTAGATTTGGCATGGTGAGTTTTTATTGCTACCGTCATAATTGGCTTATTTTTCTTTTAAAATCTCCTATTAGTTGAAGTAGAACCTTTGTTTTAAATCTTTTTTAATTATAATATTTTGCAGTTTTCATGAAATTAGTAAAAAATTAAATAATTCTTTTTAAATGGCTGCTTTTGTTCTTAAATAATTATGTGCTCATTTTAATAATTTTTAATTGTACACATTTTAAGAAAGTAAAACTATTCATTGTAGTTTCCTGCTGTATGTAAGATCTTATGTTCAATCTTTACTATTGCTTTAGTTTCTTTAACTCTTGTCTAGATGTAATTTTATGTTCTCAAAACTTTTAAAACTTAACATACAATGCTTCAGTTTTTATTTTATTACATTTTAAGAAATATAGTTTAATTTAATTATTCATATGATACATTCTTTTTAATTAATGATTTTGTTCAATTAAAAGAAAATTTAGCTAGTCCCTATTTCCTATTCTGCTGCGATCATTGTTTTGTTTTTTCCCCCCGGAGGAATTTAGCTTTTGAGGTTGTTTTCAAGACTGAGTTAGCATTTTCGTTTACATTTTCTCTTATTGTACCTTTCAGACACCAAAAATGATTGTTCGAAATTTTATAGAATATGCTTGTGTGCATGTTTTCCTTTCCCTTAATAACCTTATGAGAAGGCAATTTATTCACATACATGAGTTATTTTATTCACATTTTCCATATGTTATGTTACATGTAGCATTAATTCATGTATAATTTAAAAAATCATCATTATTAAGCAGTTATGATCAATTTAGTATATTTCTGAAAAGATGGGAAGTTATCTTCAGGCATCAGATCCATTTTAGATGCTGGCCAAGTCTCTCCTTTCGCAAGTATTTCCTGGGAAGTTTATTTGGGGAAATTTCATGTCTAGGAGAGTTGAAGGTCAGGTGGTCCTAACTGTGCTATGACTAAGTGACAGAGGCGTAATTCGGATCTTGTATTATCTTAAACCGTGTAAGCATCCTCTATACCGGCCATACCCATATAGAACTGGCTTCAGAGTAAAATCTACCTTCAGCCAGATTGTTTCAAATCTGAATGTCACAATAGGGTAGTCTCTTTAGCATTCTTCAAAGTTGTCTTGTGGTAAATTGGACCTGCTGAGTTAAGTATTGGTTTAATAGCCCTTGAGTATATCCGTTTTAGAGCTTCACTACCGATTTCTTAACGATTTTTAACGGCGAGATAGCGCATTTACGAAGTGAATGAATGGAAGTGGTCCTCGCATGAATTGAAATTGTATGAAAAATCGATTACTAACCCATGGGGTTCCATTTCTATTACTAGTCCATCCCTGCCCACATCTATGTACAGATGTAATTTCTCGAATTCTCCATTTCTTTTGATTATTAGTGCCTTAGATTTAGTTTGGCTGAACTTCATCTTCTATAACCTGGCCCACTTACTTATCGTTCGTGACACCTCGTATCCTTCAGTTCAGCTACTGATTTAGTTCCAATCATGAAGTACTAATTATCTGCAAAGGTTGCAAATTCTAATTCTTCGGGTGAGGAGAGTGACAGAAGTGAATCAAACATCACGACCGTATATCCAGAACAAAATCCCCGAGGACATCGTCTCGTAATTAACCTCGAAGTCTGCAAAGTATTTGACAACGAGTAGCTTAGAAATAAATATTTGTTGACCACTGGAATTTTTTTAGTTGGTATACTTAGTATTGACGGTCACCAGGCAGCATCAAACGTCAACATCTAGGGACACAAGACGCTTTTACACTTTTTCATGTGCATAGCTATAAAATAATTAATTTTGTTTATTCTCCAACTTTTTTGTTGTCTTTTTCTGCAGAGCTTGTTGAAATTTTTAGTTGAATTTAAAGCATTATCTAGGAGGATATTATTAATGCCGCCGAAAGTAAATTGCATAAAAAGTGAAATTGCTTGCCTGTGTATTTTTTTTCTCTGGAAGTGTTTTTTTTTTTTAAATTGACAACCCCAAGCCTCACAATAAAAAAGAAAAAAAAATTGTTAATCTCTCTTTCAACCACTTAGGGTCATGGATGAAGAAGTTTTCTACAAGTCGCCCTCCCATTCTGAACATCCATGATTCAGGACTAGCTTTTATTTATCGATTATAAAAGTTTGCCCAGGGCGGGATTCGAACCCGCAGCGCCAGGATTGCGATACCTGAACGATGCCCACGAGCCATTCTGGCCTCGTTAAATTTTTTTTACACACTGAAAAGGAGCGTTTTCAAAATCAAAACAAAACAAATTTTTGTTAATGGCTGAAATCGGTTTAAGGGGACGTCTTGTACCATATACATTCAATTTGCTGAGGTCTGTTACTCCAAGTATGTTTAAACTAGTGTTGCCATATCAACCATTTATAAGTTAATCTAAATTACATACAACATTAAATTATATATTGTTANTTAAAAGCCATAATCTATGTTTTGTCTAACACTACCAAGTTATATGTATATAAAGGATATATATATAAGGGACAGGCCTTATCTAGGTAGGTATGTTTACAGCCATAGGATCGGTTGTACGTTTTTTATGACGGTGACAGTTACTATTTTCCTCCTTCTTCTCACACACTCACGACGTGGACCGGCACAAATTGGGTAGGTCTGATTTCCATTGGTGCTATCTGTGTGTTGCGTAAATATGTCAAGCGTGAAACATCTTTTCACACGTCTGTGTGTGTCAGTGTGTTTGTCTGTTCATTTTAAATACCCTAAAGGCCATAATTTTCAGTTTTTCCGAATTAAATTATGCATGTCACCTTCAAATGCAAAACAGCGGACGAAGGGATAAATTCTTCATTGAGATAAATAGGATCAACATGGGTGAGGGGGTATCCTATGGCGGGTTGAAAATAATTTATTAGCATGAATAATATTTTATTTACAGTCTTGAAACGCATAAGAAACAACAAAGACATATATTTGTTTATATGAGTTGGGATTAACTGAACCCTGAATTTTAATTTTACAATTGAAGCCACAATTAGTTTTTTTCATAATGAATTTAGCTTGTACTTCTTAAATTCTATCATTAGGGTATTTGTGGCAAAATATCAAATTTAAGAATTTTTGTCAGAAAGAGGATGCAAGTGAGGGGTATCTAGAGGAACTCCAAATTTTAAGAACATAATATAGATGCTGTCCTTAACACCCATTATCCTCTTCAGCTTGTAGGATAAAATAAGTAATTTTCTCCCATTTACGTCATCTTTAATAAAACATGGGAAATCTTCTTAAATTACGCAGCTTCTGTGGAACCAACTTTTTTTTTATTAGATTTTTTTTTGTTGGCGTTCGGTTAAGGTAGATCCGAAAAAATACAATTAAAAAAAATATATTTTAAAATTATCCTTATGTATAAATATATTTAAAAAAAAATGATATTCGGCATATTGCTAGTAAACTCGAAACGAATGGCTAAGTTTGTTACTGAGCAAAATTGGACCAATAGGATTGAAGTTCATC
>KZ808193.1:216173-237695 GCA_000696205.2 Oncopeltus fasciatus | reverse complement strand
AGTTGTCGGGATCTGGATGAGGAGTGAATGTTTGCTTTAGATGCTGGGCAAACATTTGGGCCTTGTCTTTGTCGGAAGAGGCCCAGGAACCATCTTCTCGACGTAAGGGGGCAGAAGGTTCATGATACTTTAGAATCGTGCGAGTAGCAGTCCAGAGGGATTTGTCTCCTTTTGATAGGCTAGACAGGTAGGCATTAAATGCCTTATTTCGTAAAGCATCTAGTTTTTGCTTTACGAGACGAGATAGCTGGTTAAACTCCCTACGATCTGAGGGATGTCTGTACCTCTGGAACAGGGCTCGAGCTTGCCGCTTAGCTTGTATGAGGTTTTTAGACTATTCACAAAAAATTAACATATAAATAAAAATGTTATAATAAATCTATTAAAATAAATAACATATTGAACATAGTCAAACACTGGCATTAATAATATTACTTTTAAAAAAATAATGGTATTGACAGTAAAATTAAAAAATATAAATATAAATATTTAACAATTGTCAATTAAAAGGTCAAATTTATATGCTGAAACTATTTTTAAAAAATTAGGAAATACAACAGTTTTCAAAATTATGACTAAAACCATAAATTTCACAAAAATTCTGCTTAAGACTAGAGAAGTGTCATAACTTTTGCAATGCTTGTAACAGTGAAATGATAAGTGACAGTAATTAGCAAGTTATTTTGGGACCTCTTTGTAAATAAGCACATTTAATAAATTTGATCATATTAAATTAATTTTTGTTCTTAATTATTATTGGACTGTAATCCATAACAATACAATAAAACCTAAGAACAGCAATAGTCAAAACCCACTAAAAACAAGGCAAACTGACTAAATTCATATTAACCTATATTCAACCAAATTCCACATGATATACCCACAATTCAGAAGCAAATGTTTTTTGAGTATCTTACCTAAGTTGGTAGAGATGAACTCTTTCTGACCTCTGGCTTCTTATCTTCAGATGGGACAGGATTTCATTACGAATATGTCTTAACGAGCCTGTTTCGACTTTAATGTTAAGGCTTTTTCCTCCTCAGTTCAACATAGTTCATTCTAGTCCAAAAGCTCATGTGTATATACACATGTCATGAAATATATTGAACCTCAATTAATATGAATTTAGTCAGTTTGATTTGTTTTTAATGAGTTTTGACAAAGTTTTATTGCTGTTCTTAGGTTTTATTGCATTTTTATGAAATTTAAGGTTTTAGACTTGATTTTTTAAGAACTATGGCCAATTTTTAAAATAGTTTTAACATGAAAATTTGATCTTCTAATAAACAATTGTTAAAATTTTTTATGTTTTTTTAAATTTTACTGACAATAATGTTGTTTTTTAAAAAGTAATATTTTTGTTGTCTGTGTTTGACTATGTTCAATATGTTATTTATTATGGTTTAATTATTTTAACATTTCCATATTTGTTTTAAATCAACAGAGCACTGAGAATGAGGCTGCCTAAGCCTTGAAAGTGCTTTGCTTTAAAATAAATGTTGGAACTGTGGAGATTTGTGACCGTTTCTCATTTATTTCACCTACAGTTTATTGAAAACCTCTACCAGCAAGCAATTACATAGAAGCAAAATAATAAATATTTTATTCTAGAATGGAGGAACTTTCAAAATTTACCAAACCATTTATTAATAATTTACCAAACTCTTCAAATAACCAATTATTATTCTCAATAAAATCACACCTTGGGAGGCACTCAAATCGGCGGTGCTATACTTGGGAGACTCAAAAAGATCCTTTCAGCTAGGCCGGTATTAATATTATTTTTTTCATCTAGGCACATCTAAGCCATTCCCCAATCATTTGAGTCCAACTATAATTATATCAGCATTTAGAATATTGACAAATGATAGATGAACTTACATTGAAGCTGAAATTTCTTGAATAAACAAAAAGATAAGTTGGCATAAAAATATAGGTATGGAAAAAGACATATTATGCGCAATATTATAATATTGAGAAAACAAGGTGTACTTGTACAAAGAAATTTTGTTATCATAAAATCATTGAAGTGAAATAAATTTTGCAAAAAGTGGTAAAAGTAAAAAATAATATTTATATCCATGCTCTGGACAAGCTTTATTATAAGAAACTAGCAGTTTATATTGGAAGCATACATTTTTAATTACTGATTTATATATTTAGTTATTGAAACAAAATCATACTCCTTTACTTCCATACTCCTTAATTTTCTTAAAAAGTAAATATTTAATAATATTCACTGACATTTTGAGCTATCATCAGGGTTTTAAACATAATTAAAATGAGAAGATATAAAAAAAAAAAAAAAAAAAAAGTAACAGCCAGTAATTAAAAGAGAAAAATATGTAAATGAATAAATGAAAGTGTATTAGAAAACAGAGAGACTATATATGTATAATTACTGGCTGTTACATTTCTTATCTCTCCTCATGACATATTAATTCTGTTTGCACCACTGAGGACTGCTAAGCCAAAACATTGAGAAATATTTTAAAATGCACATTTTGAAGAAAAAGTTTTTTTTTTTTATAAATCAATTAACCAATTAATCGAACCCCAACTCTGGAAATATAAAACATCAAATTTTGTTTTTTTAATTTTCAAGTTTATTACAATAGCTTATTGTAATTAACTTAAAAATAAGTGAAAAAATCACTAATTGCAATTAACCCCTTCTAGGGTCTAAAAATGAATGCTTTGACTTATTAAATATATGATAAGAGAAGCAGTTTACTTATTATTACTATTATATCTTATTTGCGTTCCACAGAGCAGAGTGATCAGACCCATCCTTTTGGTCACTGTGGAGATTCCCACCCAACCTAAAACCCTCCTGGCATACTTTGCTCATGAAAAAGCGATCTTCTCTTCCCATCCTGATATAATTATTTAAAAAAACCACCTTGATATTATTCAGCAGTGGTACAGCAAATGGTGAATTAAAATAAAAGAGTTCAAATGCATAAAGGTAAATTTTTAGCTTAGAAAGATTCCCCTTTATAATTTTACATACAATAACATCCCTATACCTTTCTCTGATTAAGTATGTTACCTTGGGTTTCATCTTGACTCACTACTTAACTGAGACAAATATATTAGGCTTAAGCAACAAGAACTCAATGCTACAGACTCTGATATAGACATAGAAACAATGGTTCACAGCTCACAACATAGGATAAACTGACTCTTAGTACAGAACTCTGGGATGCCGCTAAGCCTTCCAACATCCAGAGAATACAATCCTTTCAATCCAAAGTCCTAAGAATAATTGTGTTCCTTATTATGTGTCCAACTCCATCCTCAATCACGATTTTTAAGTTCAAGACCTCATCTCCAATCCTTATAATCCTCCCCAGTGACTAAAATTAAGTTGGCCTCATGACCTTTTGAGCCTCGATGTCTTAATTTATTGGGAGTATGGTCAAAGGTCCCCTTCTCTCTGCATAAAGACATTTCATTTATTGTTTTGTTATTTATTTTGTAATAATAATAATTAAATGTGCCATCAATTTGCCAAGTGTTTTAATGACAGAATGTAATGAATAAAGATTTTATATAAAAAAATAAAATTATTTCTTTGATTTGATTTCTCTATTTTGTACCATCAATAAATGCTATTATTGTTAAATTAAAACACTAATATAACATTCAATATTTTTGTAAATAATAATATCATCAGTTCTGAAATATTATTTTTATTTATTTTCAAATTTCACAGCCATAACAAAAAATTAGTAACTTTGTAGAAAGAAAAAAAATAACATACATGGCTCAAATAAAAGAGAAATAGAGAAACTGCTTCAGAAATTGTCACATCAATTATTTTAAGATAATAGGAATAATGTAGTTTCTAATACAAATTTGTGGAAACTGAAAATGTATCTTAATTACTCACAGTAGCACTGTAAACCCCTACAACGACAATGTTTCCTGCAATAGCTGTAACAGATAGCCTTGGTCTTGATCAACTGTTCACTAATTTTGAGCTACCAACAAGGTGAGCCACTCTATCCTTCCACCTTAGCTAATGTCATCTCTTCTTGCCTCTATATCTGCACATCCAGAAATTTTTAACAGATATCATCAGGTTCCTATCAGGCAACATGGCCTGACCAATAGTCATTCCACACAGATGTCCACCATATGCGGCTCAATAAATTTCTCTAAAGATATTCACTTTATAGATTAGGTGATAGGTTAATTTTTTTTTTGGGGGGGGGGCATTTATTTTTTTATAAAATTTCACTCTTCATTATGTTTGTACCACCCTTCATAATTGTCTCAATAAAGTTCTAAGGAGATAGGTGGAATGTAAATTCCCTTGCTTGAAAATTTAAAATTATTTTCTGTTAAAGGTCACCCAGTTTGAAATTTTGCTTGATTAATGTTTCTGTAGAAAAAATAGCACACATTTTTAGGTNGGGGGGGGGGCAGAGTCCAGGTTTCAGATATACACAAAAAGTTGCATCCTTGAAGATGGTGTTGTTTCAGAAGTGAGGACACAAACCATAATAACATTGATTGGTGGTCACTCTTCTCTTTTTTATTACAAAGAAATGTTTGAAAGACATTTTCAAAAACGTATCATAAGTTATGAATACTTAACACATTCAAATAAAATTAAATAAATTAAAAACTATCATTTCTTTCTCTTAGATAAGAAGAAGACATAAAATTCATGTTAAAATATTAACTTAAATGAAAATTTAAATACACTTATATACTTTGATATAACAATAATAATTTATGAAAAAAAATCATAAATTCTTCTTCAGATGGAGAAGTTGTGGAATGTGGAGATATACCATTGAAGAGGTAATTGGGGTTCAGTCAAAATGTTGATAAAAAACAAAATTTTATTAAAAGGTGAATATTTAAAAATATTCACTGACATTTTGGCTTACATTTTAAGCTATCATCAGGGTCGTAAACATAACTAAAATGAAAAAATAGATAAAAATTGCCTGGAAAATATGTAAATAATTAATTGAAAGTGTATTAGAAAACAGAGAGACTATACATGTATAATTATTAGCTGTTACTTTTCTTATCTCTTCTCATGGCATATTAATTCTGTTTGCACCACTAAGGATAGCTAAGCCAAAACATTGAAGAATATTTAAAAATGCACATTTAGAAGTAAAAGCTTTTTGTTTTTTAAATTTAAATTAATTTTAACTGAACCCCAATGCATTCATCAATCAAATAAATATTAATAGATTTTATACAAAGCATTAACAAACAATTTTATACAAAATCAATATTTTAAAATATTTACAATTGAAATGGGCTTGGCATTAAAAGCTGTTATAATCCAAGTAACAAATGGTTAAAAATTAATTTTGTGAAGGAAGCGTTTAACTGTGGTTTGATCTGATTAGTTAGTTATACCAATAAATCCACCATATAAAAAAACCAAAAAAAAAAACCATAAATCTATAAGCTAAAAATAATTAAAAATACTAAAATTTTCAATAGTTTTTTAAAAGTTATTCCATCTTATATAATTATTATTTATAGCACTAACTCACCAATTGACTTACTAATATTTACAACATCCAGATTAACATCTTTACATAAGTCCTTGCATTTTTCTTCAAGAAAATAATGGACAGAGAGATCATTGAAGGCCCCAACAGGCTTGAATGAATTGTTGACTTCCATTTCGGTCACAAATGTATGCACTTTCAAAACAAATGGCAAATCTTCCTTAACCTTTTTTTCAGGCAATGTTGAGCAAACCTCATTGATACTATTACTTATAATAATAGCATCGCATAAAGTTGGTCCCCAATTAGCACCAATTAAATTATTTAGCAATTCATGAGGACAATGCGGAAGGAAAAACAGTGTTGTACCAGATGTCTTGCGTTTACCATGTTCATTTACTTCAATTAGAGAGCAATTCAAATTTATCATTAAATCTTTTTCGATCTGTTTAAACACTGGGTCGTATAAAAATAGTTCTGAATAAAAATATTTCTTTAATTCTAACACAAGTCCAAATTGATATCTCACATTTTGGTCATCAGAAATATTACCCAAGCCATAGCAAATGATGTCACGAATTCCAGACCTTTTAAGTTCATTTAAGGAATTCTGAATGTAAGATCTAATAGACAAATACACCTCAGAAGTAGACACATGTTCTTGGGCCAGAAGAGTTTTATGTTTTAGTCTATCAAAGAAGATAAGAGAGTTTTCTTCCGATTTTCCAGAAGTACCTTTTTTCTTCTTCTTTTTTTTATGAGTTACAAACTTAAATTCTGACATACCTCATAGAAGAGATAATTCAAATCCACTCTAAGTGATTTGAAACTTAAGAAGTTTGACAGTTAGGTTACATTTGGTTTCCAAGGAGGAATGCCTTGGAGCCTCCTGCAGCACATAATCCGACGTCCCCCAATGAAAAAATTGAAACAAATAAAAATGTAATAAAATGTTGACAACTTAATAACTGAATCACAAAATGGGTAACAGTTTGGGCGTCAAATTAATCAAGGTTTATTTTAAACACATATTGAACAATACATTCTTGATTTTTACGTAATATACAATGACGCCACAAATACTGCCCTTAAAATTTCACAAAACGAGACATTATTAAAAGCGTTATTTAATAAGAAAATATTAAAGAAACATTGTGAACATTTTTATGGGTTTCATTAGTTTATGTAATTGGAGAATATAAATATTTTATTGGTGAAAATATATAGCACTTTTGAAACTGAATACTTTTTTGCGTTCACATGTTGGCAAACTTGAAACTAGTCATTGAAACGTCAACACCGTATCTGTGGCAAGCTAACGTGTTTATTCAGTTGAGCTGCCAACTGTGCCCCTGCACTTTGGTTCCGCCTACTCTCTCGGTAAAAACAAAGTCTAATTATTTGAGATGGCTCCAAAACAGCGTATGCGATATGCCAACGAAAAAGCCAGTAAATTTGTCACCATGAGGGGAAATGTCCCCAAATCGACTGTAAGTGTGCCAAACATGATTCTTGTTCCTTTTTAATGGTGTTTAATTTTTTCTGTTTTATCATTAAATCTACCCCATATTTGTAATATTCATGTTATAAGTCAATTTTCTGCGTTTTTCTCTTAAGTAACTTAAGAAGTGTGAATGTATAATTGATACATATGTTCCATGTGGAGTACTTTCTCTCCAGACATTCTCCTTTTATTTTAAATGTAAATGGGTTATTAGGGTTGGTGTTCAGCCCTTATTAGGGTTGGTCATTTAGTTTGACTTTAAAGATATTAAAAAAAAAAAATGTTTTTCAGAAGGCAGCAGAAGAAAAATACCCTGTTGGCCCCTGGCTTTTGGCTCTCTTTGTTTTTGTAGTATGTGGATCTGGTATGTACTTAATAAGATAATGTATTAAACGTTTTATGTTATTTGTTTATATTTCAGATAACCACACTTGTCAGAAAATATGTTCACTACTCGATAAATGTAATATACCCTATTTTAAGCTGTTATCACTTATATTTTCTACTCTTTTTTTTTTTAGACCTGAGATTTTATTTCAACTTAGTTCAAAATATCATGCCTGTATTAGTTATGGAGTGTTAAAAATATTACATATGGCTGACAGATATTTATTATGAGGAAGGATTGGTTGGGGATTCAATCTTTGGATTTGAACAAATTAAAACTAATTTGTAAAAAAGAAAAAGTTTTTATTATTGCCTATGTTTCAGCCTAAATTTCAGGCTTTCTTCAGGGAGAGAGTCTCTTACTTTAGAGTTACTAAATTGTGACTAAGTGATTTAGTTACTCTAAAGGAAGAGACTCTTTTCTCCATCACACCCATTGCCCTGAAGAAGGCCTAAAATTTAGGCTAAAACAGGCAATAATTAAAACTTTTTTGTTTTCAAATTGGTTTTTATTTCTTCAAATCTGAAGATTGAATCCCCTACCAATACTTCTCATTAAGCTCGGCAGTGAATTAACTGTATCCAAATATATATTTATTATTTCAACTTAAGTATTCATTTAAAATTTCTTAATGATCTATTAAGGTGTGACTTTTAGAATGGTAAATGAAACATATAAATATATAATGCTCAAATAATGTGTAATTTAAAAGTCAAGAATATAAAAACATTAATAAATCATTGGAGAGTTGAACCCCAAACTACCATCCTTTTTGTGGCTTTATATGATGCATCCTTAATAATCGACAACACACCTGCCTACAAGTTTTACTCTGGTCTAAAAATATAAAAATTACACTTAGAAGTAAATATATGTAAACAATATAACAACTTGTAAAGGAAACATTATATTATTAGATAAAGTTTTGCAATATAGCATTGAGTGGGAATTTGTTGATCTTAGTTGTTGCAATTCTATTCTCTTATGTATCTAAAAAGGTTATACTACTCTTAAATCTCCAATCTTTATTCTGTCATGTAGTTTAAGAGTACTTCCTCAAAATGTTTTAATATATGACAGAAATAATTAATTTAATCCTCAAAATAAATGCCAGGATATTTTCCTTCTTATTTAGTAGCATTATTNACATAGATAAAAAAAAAATACAAATTTTAAAAAATGTGTACTTTTTAAATTATCTGCCAACATTTCGGCTTACATTGTAAGCCATCTTCGGGGCTGTTGAAATACAATGTCATAAGAATAAAAATAAAAACAAAAAAATGAAATGATTTACAATATTATAATAAAGAATTGCCATTCAATTGAATTCAAAATACAAACAACCAAAAAAATATAATTAACCACACCTACCTATCATGAAGGCAAGAGAGGACCTCTCAGTCATAAAATGTGATCTTAGAGTCCCCTCTCGCCCTTATGATAGGTAGGTGTGGTCAATTATATTTTTTTGGTTGTTCATTTTTTGAATTTTTTCTACATATTTTACTGCATTCATACTTTTGATATCACATTACATTTAGTACATTATGGCAATTCTATATTATAATATTGTAAATCTCTTAATTTTTTTTGTTTTATTTTTATTCTTATGGCATTGTATTTCAAAAGCCCTGAAGATGGCTTATAATGTAAGCCGAAACATTTGCAAATAATTTAAAAAATACACATTTTTTTAAATTTGTATTTTTTTTAGTCTACCTTGACCGAACCCCAACAAAAAACATCTAATAGAAACATTCTTGTATTTAGAATAAGACTAATCACCTAAAACAAAGTTTTAATACATATTTGTGTTATCAGCGAAACAAATGATCTCCTGAAATAAGGTAGGACTAAATTATTGCCAAAAAAAATGAAAAGTGTAACAAAACCCAATCCTATAATGCATCTATGGGAGCATTATAGGATTGGGTTTTGTTACACTTTTCATTTTTTTTGGCAATAATTTAGTCCTACCTTATTTCAGGAGATCATTTGTTTCGCTGCTACCACGCATTTAATTAAAGCCACTCTCAGTTATACTTTTTATTTTTAAACCAATGAGTTTATTTCATATTAAAAATGTAATTTTTATATTAGTTAAGAAGTATAAAAAAAGTTTTTAACTTGTGTATAAATTTAAAATTTCATAATGAGTCAGATAGTTGTAACCTATAGAACGCTTGGTAAATAATGGAATATGTTTTATAAGATACACGCTCGAGGACATTGAAGAACCAGAAAAAACATCTCTCTCCTTGACTCTATCTGTCCTAAATCCTAAAAAACAATTGGAATTTTTTTTTTTAAATTTATTTGGCTGATTTTTTAAATTTATTTGGCTGATAGTTTTAACAAAAAAAGGGGCTGTTTTTTTTTCACTTCTATTTGCGAAGTAGCATGTTATAAGTCAATTTTCTGCGTTTTTCTCTTAAGTAACTTAAGAAGTGTGAATGTATAATTGATACATATGTTCCATGTGGAGTACTTTCTCTCCAGACATTCTCCTTTTATTTTAAATGTAAATGGGTTATTAGGGTTGGNTTTTTTTTTTTCCATATACCAGAGCTGGTTTATGTTTTCACATATTATATTTACTCATTAAAGTAGAGTGTTACAAAATTTGAGATAAATAAAATTAAATGCCTAATTCAGTTAAGATATAAAGGGAGAAAAAGGGGGGGGGGTGTAATTTAATAACACATTAAGTATTATCCAAAGAAAATTTTTTTCTCATGAATGAAAACTCATGAAACCGCTTATATTTAAAAAAAAACACGAGGGAAATGTTGTGAGGAAAAAATCAACCTTACATTTCATGAAAGTATTTATTTTAGTAACCCTAAAAATTGAGTTGGGACAATAATAATGATTAAATTAAAATAGCGAGATTTCTTTCTTTATTCCTGCTTTGTTTTCATTTGTTCAGCATGATTGAACATAAATCTGACACTTTATAAACTCATGACAATATACAGGTCTGCATTTACACTGAAGGCAATGGGCTGCATTTTATACATAAAAAATATTTTAGAAATTTTATACTTTTAACATTAATTTCATGAATAGTCACAAAATACTTTTTAAAACACCTCTTTTTAACTAAAATAGTATCCAGCTGGGACTCAAACACAGGACTTATAACTTGTTCTAAATTTGTTCAGTCCTTATCTGGAAGGTTAATTATTTTTTTCTTTATTTGCTTTTTCTTTCATCTATTCATTTATTTTTTAAAAGAATTTTTAATAATTTAATTTGAAATTTAAACTTGAAAATAACACTCATTCTCTCTGACAAAAAAAAAATGTGTAACTTGACATATTGTTTTTACAGCTTAATTAGATTGAGAGAAAAGGCTACAGAGTGAAGTGCATTGCAGCTATTAGGGTCTATGTGCCCCTGAAGCTGAATAAGTAATAAAAAATACACTAATCAAAGGTAGCCAAAACTGAAATCTTAGGTACTTTATTACTTCTACAATCTGTGAATAGGCGGGAAAAAAATTTTTTTGTCTGATGTTTTAAGAAATTTTTATATAAATAAAGATTATTTATATACATATGATATGATACATTTGTGTACTTATTTATCTAGTCATGAATGCAGTAAAATAATTGAATGAAATGATTTCACTCAAACTTTTGATGTAGAAGGTATTTTATTGGAAGGCTCTGAAATCCTCAAAATACCCTTTTTTTTTTATAAGTTGTTCTAATTTGGCTACTTTATCATATTTAATTATAACAGGCGTTAAGTTTTCTAATTATTTTAAAGGGAGTTGTTTTATTTTAATTTGTAACTTAAAATGTTAATTCATTCAGGCTTCAAAATATTCAACTGAGCTTAAGTTTTAAAATTATCAAATACATTGAAAATGTAAGACTACTACTTTCTAATAAATGACTGTGCACCCTCCATCCCAATAAAACTTTCAACTCATTGATACTAATATCACAAATAACCTATTATAGTTTATGCAATTTCTCAATTTATTCCACTTTGCTTGATTGTCTACTATCAATCTATTCATATAGTGTTTGTACAATTTGTTTTAATTAGTCTTAAGACTTTGAGTTTATAACTGAATGATTATTTCTGATGTAGTATATATTCATGTTACATGTTCCTCAGTATCAGTATTCTATATTTTTTAAGAAACTTATTGCTTACCTGCAAGGTGATTAGGGTAAAAAAATGTCCTAGTTCATTGTTTAGCTTTTTTTCTACTCTAAGATATATTTCTTAACCAAGTCTGTATGGTAAGTTATATTGTAATTCTTTAATAATCATGATTTACATAGAAAGGATTATTATTTTAGGTGCTACTTTATTTATTTATCCCTCATGCCATTGGCCTTATTGTATGTAATAAATTCCATGAGTTTTATTTTTTTAGATAAAACTTTCCTCTTGAAGTCAATGATGTAGAATATTTTGTTGTAATTTATTAAGTTAAATTCTAAAAATAATTTTCATAAATGCATTATGGGCTTCATTTCATTCATTGGCTTATGGAACATTTTTTTTTATGACAACCTAATTAATTAAATAGGTAAAGTGTATATCAAAACTGTGATTATCTATTTTTGAGAGATATGCTATTTAATATTTATTATTACCAGGGTTAAAATATATTAATTGTATCAAAAATATATAGCACTCTTTTTAGCTGCTTGGTTTTCAGGGTTCATTATTATTTTTCATGTTGATTACCTACTCTATTATTTATAAATTTGTATTTTTATTAAATTATTATGTGTACCTTCCCCCTCCCGCATCAACCTTAACTTCAGTTGTTTGGCTTTTCCATTCTTTTACTTTAAAATTTGTTTTTTTTTGGGGCGCCGGGATAGCTCAGGGGATCCGTACGGGTCTCGCAATCCTGACGCCGCGGGTTCAAATCCCGCCCAGGTCAATCTTTTATTTATAATATAGAAGGTTGTCCTGAGCCATGGGTGTTTAAAATAGGGTGGCAACCTGTAGATAGCCCCTCCCTCCAATGACCCTTAGTGGTTGCAAGGGAGGCTAACACAGAAAAAAAAAAAAAAAAATTTGTTTTTGCTTTGACAAATAGTGAGACCTGTGGAATTTAGCAGAAAACTTATACACTGTTTGTATAAGTATGGCTCAGGATGAGCTAAAACACAATTATTTGTTAGACTTTAATTAATTAAAGAAAGAAGATGTATAATTTTTATTTTAAATGAAAGAATTGAAATTTGATAGGTACATTAATAAAAATTAACAGAAGTAAAATATTTTTATTGAAGTGAAATTTAGCAAATCATAAAAATCTTTTCCTAATTTTTAGAACATCTTTATGATTTATCAAATTTTTTTCACAATTGTAATAAGAATTTTTGTTATATTTAAAGTTTTTGTTATATTTAATTGATGCTCATTTAAAACTCTTACAGAATTGGTTAATTCCAATACTGCCTTAGGGGACCTGCTTTGTCTGTCCCAATAAAAGACTGGAATGATAGCTAAGATAGTTCTGAGCTTTCTTTGTATTATATCACTGATATCAAGCCTTTATCTCTTTTTCCTAATTAATAGAATTTGGCATTAACTTAGTAGTGGAAGATGCACAATTGTGCAATGGGACAAAAAACAATTCTTGTACAAAGATGTACTTCTCTGTAGATACTAGCCTACATGAAAATAATAGATTTCTATCCTATCTTTAATAAAATAGCAAGAATAGAGGATGGCCAAAATAGTCCCTGTGATTACTTTATTATTACTTTTTTTCTTAGACTGTAGATAATAATTCCTTGCCACTGTTTACATGGATTCACTTTTTTTTTGTTTCAGCTGTCTTCCAAATAATTCAGAGCATCCGAATGGCGTGAGAATAAAAATCTGAAGCAGTCCAATAACATCACAAATCCAGCACAAACTCCATCAGTGATATTTTTCCAGGATTGCTTAACTATATAATAACAAATTCTATATTGATATTAAAAATATTTATTTTTACTTCCTGTCAAATGTTCAAATTTTGTTTTCATATATTTGTTTTTTATTGAGATATTTTATTTGATGCATTTATTGATTATATTTCAATAATAAAGTACTACATATAATAATAATAATAAAGAATGTATACTAGTGTGTGATCTATTTGTCTGTAGATGGAGTGAATAAACGGTTTGTAAATATGAGGGATAGGGAAATTTAAGTATATTGCTACCATTCCATATAAGAGTGACAATGGTGTGAAAGCATACTCAATAAAGACTTTGTATTGATTTAATTAACTTGAATCATTTTCCTATTACTTCCTATGCATTATATATGTATGGAGATACATTGCACTTTGTTTTCTATGGTCCATGTCTTGTAAGGGCTGCCATAATTGAAATTATAAATAACGATTAGGATTAGGACAGGTTATAGGGCGATCAACATCATGGTTATTACGCCCTGACAGTTGGGTTAATTAAATTTTTTCATATATACCTGTTTCTCTTAAAATGCATATAAGTTTGCTTACATTGGTTTCATGGTTTGCCAGGAATGCCGACAGTTGTCTTGGGAGGTTTTTGCATGTAAATAGATTAGTGTAATATGGGCGGGCATTCCTTCTACTATGATCAGATGTAGAATCCTACAAATGAGACTCCTTATAATTATTATCGGGTTGACCTGGTTAACAAGGGCCTTAATAGTCTCCTGTTTGGTCATTGTTAATCTGCTTAACTCAATACTGTTTATAACGTTCCGTGATCTATTCTACACTATCTTGAGATTAGTCTATTTTCATTTACACTACATTGAGATAAAACTTGCTCTTCATGATGAGATAATTTTATACAATTTAAAACATGTAATAGACTAAATATAATCATATTTACTTTTAAATATGAAAAAGTAATTTTTGTAATCTCTTGATATTATTATGGTTGCCAATTCTTATTAGTAACAATCAAAACAAATACACAATGAAAAATATTAGTTCTATTATTAACTCAAAATTAAAGATTTGTGAAAGTTGTCAAAATTTGTAATATTTGAATTCAGAAAGTTTTTGTCAAGGTCTTTATTTTTTGTTAGTATTCCTATGGAAGTAATACATAACAATATGTCCATGAAATCTTTCTAGGAGACTAGAAATAGCAAAAGTAAGTCATGCAGGAACTGCATAAATTATACAAAATCCTCATCATCTCAGTCAATGAAAGTGATTTTGATTGAACCAAAACATGTAATTCCCCTTTCTTTTTGGTCTAATAGTGAACTCCGTCTTTCTTTAGTATATATTTTATCATAAGCTTTATAAAAAAATAAAACAAAATATTGTAAAAAGTTATTTTATAACATTTATATTCTATAACATTAAAAAAAAAATTGCATTTTAAAAAGTTATAAGAAAGCCTTATTTGAATAGATTTCCCTAAGAAAATAAAGCTATTCACACTGGTGCTATGATNTTTTCTGTTTTATCATTAAATCTACCCCATATTTGTAATATTCATGTTATAAGTCAATTTTCTGAGTTTTTCTCTTAAGTAACTTAAGAAGTGTGAATGTATAATTGATACATATGTTCCATGTGGAGTACTTTCTCTCCAGACATTCTCCTTTTATTTTAAATGTAAATGGGTTATTAGGGTTGGTGTTCAGCCCTTATTAGGGTTGGTCATTTAGTTTGACTTTAAAGATATTAAAAAAAAAATTGCATTTTAAAAAGTTATAAGAAAGCCTTATTTGAATAGATTTCCCTAAGAAAATAAAGCTATTCACACTGGTGCTATGATGTTACTTTAAATTAAACAAAAAATTTAAAAGGGACGTCACTAGATCCTTCATTGGAGAAACTAAAAATTAAGTTTTTAATTGTTATACATTTATTTTAATTCTAAAAATGTTTTGAAAAAAATAGGTGGGAAATATTATTTTCCAAAGTTTGTTTTCTTTTAAAAGCTCTTGTTTAAAAACAAATTTATGAATTTAACTGGGTGTGGGTGAGCACTTCCCCATCTTACCAGCCAATCTGGAGCAAAGCTTTGTTAAGAACTCTCTTTTAAATCCATCATGGAGAGACCATGGAAAATCTGCATAGCAGCTCCTCTGTGATGTACTTTCTTTTCTATCATTTATTAATCCATCAAAGTGTACTCCCTCCCATATTTGTTCTCACAATCTACCATGAATAATCGGAAATATATTGGCTATTATCAGTGTAATGGTAAAAATTTGTTCAGTATAATAGGTTCAATAATAAAACTTTTATGTTCTACAAGATTTTACATAAAAAGTAGTAGTAGTAGATCATAATTGAGGGCAATCAACTTCTGGGTTATTATGCCCTATAAATACCCTTTAATATATTTACTATAAATTAGTTAATAAAATACAGGAATCAGGATTATTTCGACCACTATAATAATCCAAATTAATGGATTTTATTATTATATATATTTAATAAATTATAATAAATAATTTATTATTAACTAAAATAATAAATAATATCTCATTCTTCAATTTAGATTTTCCAGGCTATACCTGATAGCTGGTATAGTAGTGGGTATTCAAAGGGAAATGTGATCATGCTTTTAGTTAATTTTACATAAAAAGTAAAATGCACATTAAAGAAGATAATTAACAATATAGGGTAAAACCCCCTGTAGCTGGCACCCTTAAGTCACAGTTCACAGTTTTTACCCAATTGAAATTGTAGCTTTTAATATTATAGACTTAATTTAAATTGTTTCTTATTACTCTATATCCCCATTTATAAAATCAATGGTTAACATTAAAATATCGTTAACATCAATGGTTAAATGTAAAATATTAAATAAAAAGGACATGATAAATCCAAATATGTGAGGAAAAAAAACATGGAACCAGTAGTGGGTATTCAAAGAGAAATGTGATCATGCTTTAAGTTATTTTTATTTTCATAATAAAAACTTTACATATTATGAAACTTTAATAAGATATGAATGATATCATTAAACAAATATCATATTAAACTTTGATGAAGTTTTTCCACCAATGACATAGGAACTTTTGTTCCATGTAATCTATTTTTATAGCAAATAACACTTTTCACACTGGAACATATATAGAACAGACAATGAAGGTAGTTCATTATATATATGTTCTCATTAATCAACTAAGGAATTTCTTAAAATAAATGCATATTATCCATTCACAATGGATTGGTATCAACTTAAGTTAGAGAACTCTGACACTGTAAGCATACGAAAACTCATCTTTTTTAAGTCCTCTTGTGCACTCTTTTATGGATCATCAGGCAAAATTGGCACTTGATCCACTCAGCTACCTTGACATTTCCTGCAAAATGGCAACATAGACTACCTTTTGTACCTTACCTGTACTTTAATTGCATTTGTATCACCAAGCATTTGTTTTGTCTTCTTTTTTCCCTCCTTTAAACCTTCATTTTACAATTGAGTATCCTCTCCTCAGCCTTCTCATAATCTTTCTTCTTCATATCTTTTGCTTCATAAACTTATTTTCATAATCTAATAGAAATGTCCTGTACGAAACATCAGGATGGCGCCTTAAAAACTTATCCTGTTTAATTTTAATTTGAAGTTCATTATAGAAGCACAAAAACTATAAAATTGTAATAGCGTTAAAAATATTTATTAGTGTTGGTGATGTCGGTTTCTCCAGTAGCTGGCATGGCAATACCAACTACTGGATTAGCCACATGTGCGGGAACCAGTGTCCGGAACCCGTCCAAATTAATGGTTAGAAACAATACATGAAATAATAGTCCCTTACTGGAATCACAAGGGAAGTACTGTGAAATCTCCTAATTTTTTTGGAATTAAAATGGGCTATAGCCAGTATATGACAAGTTTATGCAAATGTGCATAAAACATCTAATCCGTAATTAGGCTAGCCCCAATTGGTTTCAAGTTAATTCTCTATTTTCTACACAGGGAAAAACCACCTATAGGTGCCCGTTACTGACAGTTTTACCATATCTAATAATTGTGAGCTCTTCCCCCAATCTTATCACCCAGGCAGTCCTTTTTTTTTCTTTTTTTTTACCTTAACACTTGTTATATTTTTTATAAAACCCATTTAGTCTAAAAAAAAGCTCATATATACATACATATGTATGTATGTATTATTTTTCTAGCTTTCCTTAGGAACCTAGTGGGTTAATCTATTTAGAGAAAGGTCCATATTTTACAAATATACTAATGATTTTACGTCATATTCTTTTAAATATTACAGTTTACGTATGTATAATATAGAAATAGTACTAAATAATTATTTCACATTTAGTTCCCATGTAGCACAATATTTTTCAAATCCTCAAATTATATACTGCAGTGTATTAGGCTCAGAAGCCAAAATTATTTCTGTTTATTTTTTTCCCAATAGTTTATTTTATTTTATAAGTTTATATGATTTATTTTTAAAAAAAACCTAGTTGATTATATACAAATCGTCATATAAAAGCTGCATCAACTAGGGAAATTTTTCACGTTTTATTAAAGATAGATATAAATATGATTAAATGACGAAAATTATCTCAAGGGTGGAGAAGACAAATAATGTAAAAGGTAAGATCAATAAGCTTTGCTCTGGACTGTCCAGGAAGGATTCAGGGGTAACAGAGAATACAAGATTCTTCCCTCCTGAATCAGAAGGGTGAGAGCCAGCTATTTCCATGGTACAGTTGTTGTTCAGCTACAATGAGAGACACAGCAAATATTTTATTTTCTCAATCAGTAATAAACTTAAATTATTAATAAATCCTATTAAGACAGAGAATAGAATTGAGTGTGGTCAGGAAATACACAAAGGACACTCCATGCTGGAATAAATGTCATGAAAATCATAGAGCAAAATCACTTTCTCTTTCTAAAGAAACTGATGAGGTCTATTAACTCTATAATTAGATAAATAAAAAAGTTTTATGGAAGAAATCTTTGAAGGATTAAACATTACAATAGAAACCTCAAGGTTATACAAGATATTTGCCAATATACATTGCATAATTCCCTTATTGAGTCGTAGTAATTTCTCTATTTTGGAAAAGAAGCATTGCATAAGGAAACATATGGAAATCCTTAATAGAGGCTCATTTTCTAATGAAATCTCCAGATAAACTCACATACAAAAATTATTTGAAGCATAAATCATGGAGGGGGCAAGAAGAATAGCAGAATAATCGTATTCACTGATCAGTGAAGATGTTGCAACCATTAAAGTCTCCAGGTTTAATATTAATCCTGAAAAGGACAAGATTTGGGAAATTAAAAAGACTAAGCATTAATGGTAAGGTCAAACTCATATTAATGAAAGACAGGATTATTATTATATATTATGAAATATTAGACTAATGGTCTGAAATCAGAAATTTAAATTACGTAAAAACCCCAAAAATCTGAGAATTAACTAGCCTGATGAAGACTATGAATGTATAGGAGATAAGACAATGCACTGGTGGCTCCTATGAAGGGCTAGTAGTTATCACATTTTAAAAACCATGGTGTAGATGTATGAGGTATCTCATATGTGTGAGTCATCTATAATAAATATGTTTATGAATATAATAATATGTTAATAAATATAAATTTACAACAAATAAACTGACATGAAATATTCGGTTTTAAATAATAAACATAAATATTATATATTTCCACAGAATTAAAATTGTATAATCAATCGTTAAAGACATACTCAAAAACTAGTAGTAGTAATAGTAGGGAATATAAACTTACGAAAACTGAAATACATTTCCAGCAAAATCGACAACATCCATTCTCTCATATCTCATCATAAGACCTGCTGTTCCAAAATCAAGTTCTTCTCTTTGAAGATATCCCATTAGCCCTGTAAAGCTTCCATTTTTTATGTATCCATAGTCATAAAGAAAAAGAAGAGTGAAACTGTAAGTGAAGTATAATTACTTTAAGGGGTAACATTAAAAAACATATTGTATATTTCTTATTATATTACCTGAAATTCAGTTGCTGTGCCATGTTTTTTGCAATGAAATAAGTTACCTGAGTGTATGTATCTACCTCTGTGTGTTCCAAACTTCCTAAACCAGTAAAAAATTCTGGGTAGAGGACCTGCAATTTTTTAAGTGGAGTCAAAAACAACTCACATACATTTTCTTATGTTTTATATGCATATCATTCATCCCCTCACTTAATTTTTTTGAAAATTAAAGTAATATCTATAAATATCATAGTTAAAGGAACTGATTGCAATTAAGTAATACAAAAATTGAGAAATCTTATTCATAGTACCTACTGTCAATAATATTTCAAACTGTTTAAATTTTATTAATATAAAAATGTGCTGCACATAATTATTATATTATTTATTATTGACATGTTTCTCTTTATTCGTTATACATTGGCAGAAACTGTTGAAGTTCTTTCTCTTGTCGTATCCTGCTAGTTCCTTATCAGATGTCATGCTGGACAAAAATTCTGCTCCTAGCAGTGTCATTAATTATTAAAGCTGTGTTTACCCCCTTAATACAGAATTATAAATTGTCATTACTGTATTAATTTCCTTTTAACAGAGGTATCATTATTCTCTCTCTAGTGTAAATTCTCAATAATCAGTTCTATATTAAAATATGTAAACTCACTTATTAATAAATAAGCATACATTTACCTTATGGTAATAGCCTTAGTGAAGTTACCACTGATATTTGCCACGTTTTCAAAACTCTTCCATAGCTGTTTTAAAATAAATTACAGAAAAAAGCAGTTGGAAATACAGGGC
Source organism: Oncopeltus fasciatus (assembly GCA_000696205.2). Classification (NCBI taxonomy): domain Eukaryota; kingdom Metazoa; phylum Arthropoda; class Insecta; order Hemiptera; family Lygaeidae; genus Oncopeltus; species Oncopeltus fasciatus. The sequence continues at coordinate 217,570 of KZ808193.1, read as the reverse complement.
TATAGATAAAGCAATTCAATCACATAAGAACAACTTGATCTCCTAACTTTATATATTTGTATTTATATAAAGTTACTTTACTTATATAGTAAATGAAGGGCAGTAGCACTGATGTCAATATGCATATTCTATCTTCTCCCATTTTCTAATAGGCTAAAACATACATAACTAGAAAAAACTAAATAATGAACAATTTAAAGATAAGGATATAACAACTATGGTGAAAAATACATGTTAAATTCAAAAGAATAATTTTTAACAAGTTTAATTTCTCCTTAAAGTGCTTGATTTTTTTTCAAAAGATTTGAAATGAAACAAAGATCTACTTTGTTATCATTATAATTAACATTTTAGTCTATTTTCAATAAAATCCTGGAGGAAAAGATTATTAATAATAATGGTTAATAACCATATGGGGATTGTAGGCATTTTGGTAAGTCGAATGAAGATATTATTCTGAATTATTTTGGTACCAATTAAGCTCTTTTGGAACAATTAGTCTTATTATCTATTGATTGCCAACTTATTCTGAACATCCATGTTTTTTTTTTGTTTGTTTTTTGAGCCCTCTAGAAAAGGTAAGGAGGAGGGAAACCACTGTAGGTATTCACCCCGTGGTGGTAGGTGATAGATAATAGGTGGTAGAGAAGGAGGACCTGTTCTCGCCTGTCAGCACTTGCAGGTGGAAGAGGAGTGTAGGAGGAGGTAAGCTGGAGGGCAGGGCCAATCCCAGCAGAGGAGAAGGCAGGTGGCGGGGAGCTGCACCAGGGTGGCGATTTATTGAATGATAAATACATGAACTATCTTAAAATAGTTACAGTTGGAGGTTTTCTTACAGCTAAAAGAGCAGTTTACAAAGTTTTGCAGCAGGAGCTGCACTGTGGTGATGAGGGAGGTCATCTGCTCCAGGATCCGGTTGACCCAGGCTCTTTTGTGGAGACCGCTTCGGCTGTGGGCGCTGGAAGACCCTCATAGGTGCTTTCATCGGTCTTGCCGTCGATAACTGCGGGAAGTCCTCAGGCACAGGTCTGGATTGTGGAGCAAAGATTGGAATATCAAGAATCTTGATATTCTTCGGCCTTCGTTCTTTAGTCGCTTGAATCCGCTTCAGTCAATCAGGGCATTTTGTCTTGCAGGAGACGTGCTCTCCCTGGCAATTGATGCACTTGATCGTGCTTTTGCAGTCGTGGTTGTCTTCGGGGTAGATTTCGCCGCACGCAGATCGATAGTTCCCGCAATAGGTCTTCGTGTATCCAAACATTTGACAGTTTGTACAGGTCGTCAGCCCCATACGATTATTATGGCATTATTACACCCATTTTTCTGAGTGGAGATTTGATATATTCGGATAATTTTTTAGCATCACGTAGTTCGTTAAAACAACTATAAAAGTAATG